>JAULUF010000025.1:38410000-38435000 GCA_031834385.1 Semotilus atromaculatus | reverse complement strand
CGCTGAGACATCCAGTAAAGAAAGCATTTGAATTCACTATTGAACTTGAAGTAATAACATCGCTGCGAGATCTAGTGAGAAACATTCACATTTCTCCGTTATTAACGGATCAAACCGCGCTGACGTGGAAACCAGGAAGAATCATTGTGCCATGAATGAACTATTCAGTGTCCACAGATCAGCAACATCACCATGGATTTACTGTAGTAACACTGACTGTAACCATGGAGGTTTGGCAGGAATGTAGGCTATAATGCTTTCAAGTAACATTACGTCGGTTTTATTTTGACATTATGAATACAATTGCTGCTCTCAAATGTTAATCTGAACTAAAATAAACCTTTGTTTATAATTACTACAATATAACATTTAATTTTGTCCAAGGAACTGTTTTGTTTTATATGCTCCTAAGAAAAGTCAAGTATAGCTCCATCATTGCTCAAAGTAAAAAAAAAAAAATCATACTTTATGATGTTAGTTTGAATAAAAATATAATAAATCAAGGACATTTCTCTGGCATTTCTTTCTTTTTGAAGCATTGAAAACGTACCGAACCGAACCGTGGCACAAGTGTATCGTATCGAACCGAACCGTGAATTTTGTGAACCGTTACACCCCTAATATATATATATACTGGATACTTAATGCATTAAATGAGACAAAGTAGCAGAACTGTTTGAATGTTTGTTGCACAATGCATACAGTTTCACACACTTCTGAATAAATAAACAGTAAACAGAGTATTAGTGTGTAGTTCTCAGTAATCATAGGCTAGATTTCTCTTCTGAACACAATCAGTTTGAGAAACACCTTCAGCCTATAAACAAAGAAAAGGAAATAGTTTTCTGGTCTGTTCGCATGTAGCCGGCTAGGGACAAAACTCATTCCCTTTAGCGTTTATTTCATGGTTCAATAATTTGAATGCCTGGCAAGCAAATGATAATGTAAAAATGGTGGAACATAATAAAATTTGTTTAATAGACTTAAACAGAATGTGCCAATCTAAAGCAGATCTTAATCTGAAGTCTTGAATGTGGTTACAAACGCCACCATCAGAATCAACATAACCGACTCAAGGTCAGTAAAATGAGTTCAGTCATTCATCCATATTCTCACTGCACACACAGTGTGTAAAATACAGCTGACAACGTGTTCATGATCCACACTGATCAGCCCTCCAGTTCATCTGGATAAATGACCTACTGATGCTCTGGAGAGAGAGAGTGTGTGTGTGTGTGTGTGTGTCTGTGTGTGTCTGTGTGTGTGTGTGTGTGTGTGTGTGTGTGTGTGTCTGTGTGTGTGTGTGTCTGTGTGTGTGTGTGTCTGTGTGTGTCTGTGTGTGTGTGTGTGCTGTCATGAGGAGCTTGTGTGCGACTCAGTCTGATCCATCGATCGCTCGCAGCTAGGCCTGCCTGTGTCTGGAAGTGCTTTAGATCAGCCGGTTTCATGTGAATGAATATAGATGACGGTTCTTCTAGTGTTACCACAGATTTGCATAACTGTGTCTGTCACTGGAATCATTGACCTTGTGTGGAATCAGTTCCCTGGATGATTCCTTAAATAACATTCACAGCTCATTCTCGATGCTAATGCAACACCGCGTTCAGGAGCTCAAAAAGCAGACGTGGCTCATGATGGACACACACACACACACACACAGGAAAAATGGAGCGAAAAAACTGGAAGAAAACAAAACTAGAGGTATTTCGGATTTCATGGAAGGAGAGCTCAATTGCTTACAGAGAATCTCAAAATTCCGGCCAGTTAATAATACCTAGAATATCAACATCGACTGCTGGCGGTAGATCCTTTTCCTATTTAGCTCCAAAACTTTGGAATAGTCTTCCTACCATTGTCCGGGAAGCAGACACACTCTGTCAGTTCAAAGCTCGATTAAAAACACATCTCTTTGCCCTAGCATACACATAATACATTATAGACTTCTATAATTCAATGTTAGGCTGCATAGATTAGGTCAGCCGGAACTGGGAACACTTCCCTTAAATCCTGATGTACTCGTTACATCATAAGAAGAATGGCATCTACACTAATATTAGTGTCTTTGTTTATCCCGAGGTTTTCCCGCACCCTGCCGGATCCAGGCCGTATCCAGATCTGACGAGGAGCTTCGCCTGGACCCGATGACAATGCAGTGCTGAAGTGTTCAAATTGCCTGCCTGGAACGCACCATTATTCCAGCAGTTTGTGGAGGATTGTTGTCCGCGAGACACAGATACTGTTAGTGAGTGTGATGTGGATGTTTCTCTTGTGTCTGAATGGGAGCAAATGCATGAATACAGAATATAAAAGTGGGGACAAAACATCTCTGTCTCAATATGGGGCTGAAGGCTGAATCTAATTAAAAGCAGGGGAGAAATCGATCCAGAGCCGTCCAGGCTGACGTTCAGTTCCTCGAGTCTGAGTGAAAGAGACTGAGGCCGACAGACAGCAGGACAGCATGAGGAGAAACAGAGGATAAAGCCACTGTGACACGAGACACACCTGGACCTCTCGAGGCTGGAGCCGTGATGCTGACTGGATGGAGGCAGATCTGGATGAAGCTTGTGTTTGAATATAAGAAAGTTTGAGCTGACAAATGAATCCTGCATCCGTCACCAGAGAGAAGCCTGACGCTTCCCCGGAAAAAACATCTTGATTAAAAATGATATAGTCAAAAATGAAACATGTTCAGGGACGGACCGCTCACAATCAATAACAAGCATTTAGAAAATAGACGTGGTGAATTTACATTTCCAGCAGACTTTACACCTGACATTCTTCAACATGAGTGAACAGGCATTCGGTCTGGATCCACATACGCTGGACTCACTCTACACATGATTTGGTTCTGCTGTCCAACACTGAACAGGTTTACAGCAGAACCTGGACCAACAACACCTTCAGACCGTCAATCAAACGACAGTCGTGCCCGTGTTCATATCAGGAACTGACCACATAATGCACTCACAGTCAAACTGTCAAGGGCTTAAAATCATATCGGTCCATATCAGACAAAGACAGTCCAGTGCAGCACATTACTGAGAGTTTAAGACCTGTCTGTCTATCTGTCTGTGTTTGTGTCTGTCTGTCTGTCTGTGTTTCTGTCTGTCTGTCTGTGTTTCTGTCTGTCTGTCTATCTGTCTGTCTGTCTATCTGTGTTTCTGTCTGTCTATCTGTCTGTCTATCTGTCTGTCTCTCTGTCTGTGTTTCTGTCTGTCTATCTGTCTGTCTGTCTATCTGTCTGTCTATCTTTCTGTCTTTCTGTCTGTCTGTGTCTGTCTGTTTCTGTCTTTCTGTCTGTCTGTCTATCTATCTATCTATCTGTCTGTCTGTCTGTCTGTGTCTCTGTCTGTCTGTCTGTGTTTCTGTCTGTTTCTGTCTGTCTGTCTGTCTGTCTATCTATCTGTCTGTCTGTCTCTCTGTGTTTGTCTGTTTCTGTCTTTCTTTCAGTCTGTCTGTCTGTGTTTCTGTCTGTCTATCTGTCTGTCTGTCTGTCTGTCTGTCTGTCTGTCTGTCTGTGTTTCTGTCTTTCTTTCTTTCTGTCTGTCGTCTGTCTGTCGTCTGTCTCTCTATCTGTCTGTGTTTCTGTCTGTCTGTCTGTCTGTGTTTCTGTCTGTTTCTGTCTTTCTTTCTGTCTGTCTGTCTGTCTGTGTTTCTGTCTGTCTGTCTGTCTGTCTGTCTGTCTGTCTGTGTTTCTGTCTGTCTGTCTGTGTGTGTTTCTGTCTGTCTGTCTGTGTTTCTGTCTGTCTGTCTGTGTTTCTGTCTGTGTTTCTGTCTGTCTATCTGTCTGTGTTTCTGTCTGTCTATCTGTCTGTCTTTCTGTCTGTCTGTCTGTCTGTCTGTCTATCTATCTGTCTGTGTTTCTGTCTGTCTGTGTTTCTGTCTGTCTGTCTGTCTGTGTTTCTGTCTGTCTGTCTCTCTGTCTGTTTCTGTCTATCTGTCTGTCTTTCTGTCTGTCTGTCTGTCTGTCTGTCTGTCTGTCTATCTGTCTGTGTTTCTGTCTGTCTGTGTTTCTGTCTGTCTGTCTGTGTTTCTGTCTGTCTGTTTCTGTCTGTCTGTCTGTCTGTGTTTCTGTCTGTCTGTCTGTGTTTCTGTCTTTCTTTCTTTCTGTCTGTCTGTCTCTCTGTCTTTCTGTCTGTCTGTGTTTCTGTCTTTCTTTCTGTCTGTCTGTCTGTCTGTCTGTCTGTCTGTCTGTCTGTCTGTCTGTCTGTCTATCTGTCTGTCTGTCTGTCTGTCTGTGTTTCTGTCTCTCTGTCTTTTTGGTCTGCCTGTGTTTCTGTCTATCTGTCTTTCATGCATCAGGTAATCCGTTCCCACCAGTAAAGCTGGTTAGTGTATATAAATATAGTTATTTGCATTCCCTGTAAATCCTCATCCTGCTGATTCCAGCATGTTTCTGAAATCTCAGCAATGTATGAGGAGAGGCGGAGGAGGAGTCCGTCGATTTCGGTTCTATTTACTTCACCCACTTACACCAGAAATGGCTTTTCTGCTCCGAAATCTGGGACAGATTGTAGACGAGAAAATGTGACCAAAACAACAGGCTGGCCCTTGCTGAAGAGTCTGGAGGTTAGAGCCCGCATGAAAAACAGTTTAAAGGTGAAGTATGTCATTTCAGCAGAATCACAAAAATGCAGGATATTCACAAACGGCTGTTTCATGTGTCTCGCCTCCCTCACCTCCAACTTCACGATCACAGCTCTTACAGGAGCTTGTGAAGGTCTCACTCACACTGTGTTGTACACAGAGAACATCTCGCGTGTAATAAACCCTTCCAGCGAATCTGCTCCGGCACGACGGTTTGAGGCTGTTGAGACACATTATAAACTGGGACATTTGTCTTTCTGAATGGCTGTATGATGATGCACGCACGCACACACACACACACGCGCGCGCACGCACATACACGCACGCACGCACAAACACACACACACTGACTGACCCACTGGCTCCGCCCACAGAAAGCACACCAGAAAGCAGATGCTCTCAATGTTTAGATGGTGCCAGGGAGGCAAAGCTTTTACACTTTTATGAATGGTATACTAATAGTAGTCCATGAACAATAAACTGGGTTAAGAGAACGTAATTTAACATAAAAACTCTTACACACTGTATCATAAGTAACTAAATGAACACTGGAATTATATATAATATATTTATGTATATTCTCCACATTAACAAGAATTCTAAACACAAAAGAAAACTCTAATCCAAACACACAGGAAGAGTGTGAGCGTAAGAGGGGGAAGAGTGTGAGTGTATGAGGAGGAAGAGTGTAAGAGGGGGAAGAGAGTGAGTGTAAGAGGGGGAAGAGTGTGAGTGTATGAGGAGGAAGAGTGTAAGAGGGGGAAGAGTGTGAGTGTAAGAGGGGGAAGAGTGTGAGTGTAAGAGGAGGAAGAGTGTGAGTGTAAGAGGGGGAAGAGTGTAAGAGGGGGAAGAGTGTGAGTGTAAGAGGGGGAAGAGTGTAAGAGGGGGAAGAGTGTGAGTGTAAGAGGGGGAAGAGTGTAAGAGGGGGAAGAGTGTGAGTGTATGAGGAGGAAGAGTGTAAGAGGGGGAAGAGTGTGAGTGTAAGACGGGGAAGAGTGTAAGAGGGGGAAGAGTGTGAGTGTAAGAGGGGGAAGAGTGTGAGTGTAAGAGGGGGAAGAGTGTGAGTGTATGAGGAGGAAGAGTGTAAGAGGGGGAAGAGTGTAAGAGGGGGAAGAGTGTGAGTGTAAGAGGGGGAAGAGTGTGAGTGTATGAGGAGGAAGAGTGTAAGAGGGGGAAGAGTGTAAGAGGGGGAAGAGTGTGAGTGTAAGAGGGGGAAGAGTGTAAGAGGGGGAAGAGTGTGAGTGTAAGAGGGGGAAGAGTGTAAGAGGGGGAAGAGTGTGAGTGTATGAGGAGGAAGAGTGTAAGAGGGGGAAGAGTGTGAGTGTAAGACGGGGAAGAGTGTAAGAGGGGGAAGAGTGTGAGTGTAAGAGGGGGAAGAGTGTAAGAGGGGGAAGAGTGTAAGAGGGGGAAGAGTGTAAGAGGGGGAAGAGTGTGAGTGTAAGAGGGGGAAGAGTGTGAGTGTAAGAGGGGGAAGAGTGTGAGCGTAAGAGGGGGAAGAGTGTGAGTGTATGAGGAGGAAGAGTGTAAGAGGGGGAAGAGTGTGAGTGTAAGAGGGGGAAGAGTGTGAGTGTAAGAGGGGGAAGAGTGTGAGTGTATGAGGAGGAAGAGTGTAAGAGGGGGAAGCGTGTGAGTGTAAGAGGAGGAAGAGTGTAAGAGGGGGAAGAGTGTGAGTGTAAGAGGGGGAAGAGTGTGAGTGTATGAGGAGGAAGAGTGTAAGAGGGGGAAGAGTGTGAGTGTAAGAGGGGGAAGAGTGTGAGTGTAAGAGGGGGAAGAGTGTGAGTGTATGAGGAGGAAGAGTGTAAGAGGGGGAAGCGTGTGAGTGTAAGAGGAGGAAGAGTGTAAGAGGGGGAAGAGTGTGAGTGTAAGAGGGGGAAGAGTGTAAGAGGGGGAAGAGTGTGAGTGTAAGAGGGGGAAGCGTGTGAGTGTAAGAAGAGGAAGAGTGTAAGAGGGGGAAGAGTGTGAGTGTAAGAGGAGGAAGAGTGTGAGCGTAAGAGGAGGAAGAGTGTGAGCGTAAGAAGAGGAAGAGTGTGTGTGTAAGAGGAGGAAGAGTGTGAGTGTAAGAGGGGGAAGAGTGTAAGTGTAAGAGGAGGAAGAGTGTGTGTGTAAGAGGAGGAAGAGAGTGAGTGTAAGAGGGGGAAGAGTGTGAGTGTAAGAGGGGGAAGAGTGTGTGTGTAAGAGGAGGAAGAGAGTGAGTGTAAGAGGGGGAAGAGTGTGAGCGTAAGAGGAGGAAGAGTGTAAGAGGGGGAAGAGTGTGAGTGTAAGAGGGGGAAGCGTGTGAGTGTAAGAAGAGGAAGAGTGTAAGAGGGGGAAGAGTGTGAGTGTAAGAGGAGGAAGAGTGTGAGCGTAAGAGGAGGAAGAGTGTGAGCGTAAGAAGAGGAAGAGTGTGTGTGTAAGAGGAGGAAGAGTGTGAGTGTAAGAGGGGGAAGAGTGTAAGTGTAAGAGGAGGAAGAGTGTGTGTGTAAGAGGAGGAAGAGAGTGAGTGTAAGAGGGGGAAGAGTGTGAGTGTATGAGGAGGAAGAGTGTAAGAGGGGGAAGAGTGTGAGTGTAAGAGGGGGAAGCGTGTGAGTGTAAGAAGAGGAAGAGTGTAAGAGGGGGAAGAGTGTGAGTGTAAGAGGAGGAAGAGTGTGAGCGTAAGAGGAGGAAGAGTGTGAGCGTAAGAAGAGGAAGAGTGTGTGTGTAAGAGGAGGAAGAGTGTGAGTGTAAGAGGGGGAAGAGTGTAAGTGTAAGAGGAGGAAGAGTGTGTGTGTAAGAGGAGGAAGAGAGTGAGTGTAAGAGGGGGAAGAGTGTGAGTGTAAGAGGGGGAAGAGTGTGTGTGTAAGAGGAGGAAGAGAGTGAGTGTAAGAGGGGGAAGAGTGTGAGCGTAAGAGGGGGAAGAGTGTGTGTGTAAGAGGAGGAAGAGAGTGAGTGTAAGAGGAGGAAGAGTGTGAGTGTATGAGGAGGAAGAGTGTAAGAGGGGGAAGAGTGTGAGTGTAAGAGGGGGAAGCGTGTGAGTGTAAGAAGAGGAAGAGTGTAAGAGGGGGAAGAGTGTGAGTGTAAGAGGAGGAAGAGTGTGAGCGTAAGAGGAGGAAGAGTGTGAGCGTAAGAAGAGGAAGAGTGTGTGTGTAAGAGGAGGAAGAGTGTGAGTGTAAGAGGGGGAAGAGTGTAAGTGTAAGAGGAGGAAGAGTGTGTGTGTAAGAGGAGGAAGAGAGTGAGTGTAAGAGGGGGAAGAGTGTGAGTGTAAGAGGGGGAAGAGTGTGTGTGTAAGAGGAGGAAGAGAGTGAGTGTAAGAGGGGGAAGAGTGTGAGCGTAAGAGGGGGAAGAGTGTGTGTGTAAGAGGAGGAAGAGAGTGAGCGTAAGAAGAGGAAGAGTGTGAGTGTACGAGGAGGAAGAGTGTGAGTGTAAGAGGAGGAAGAGTGTGAGCGTAAGAGGGGGAAGAGTGTGAGTGTAAGAGGAGGAAGAGTGTAAGTGTAAGAGGAGGAAGAGTGTGAGCGTAAGAAGAGGAAGAGTGTGAGTGTAAGAGGAGGAAGAGTGTGAGTGTAAGAGGGGGAAGAGTGTAAATGTAAGAGGAGGAAGAGTGTGTGTGTAAGAGGGGGAAGAGTGTGAGTGTAAGAGGAGGAAGAGTGTGAGTGTAAGAGGAGGAAGAGTGTGAGTGTAAGAGGGGGAAGAGAGTGAGTGTAAGAGGGGGAAGAGTGTGTGTGTAAGAGGAGGAAGAGAGTGAGTGTAAGAGGGGGAAGAGTGTGAGTGTAAGAGGAGGAAGAGTGTGAGTGTAAGAAGAGGAAGAGTGTGTGTGTAAGAGGAGGAAGAGTGTGAGTGTAAGAAGAGGAAGAGTGTGAGTGTAAGAGGGGTAAGAGTGTGAGTGTAAGAGGAGGAAGAGTGTGAGTGTAAGAAGAGGAAGAGTGTGTGTGTAAGAGGAGGAAGAGTGTGAGCGTAAGAGGAGGAAGAGTGTGAGTGTAAGAGGGGTAAGAGTGTAAGTGTAAGAGGAGGAAGAGTGTGAGTGTAAGAAGAGGAAGAGTGTGTGTGTAAGAGGAGGAAGAGAGTGAGTGTAAGAGGAGGAAGAGTGTGAGTGTAAGAAGAGGAAGAGAGTGAGTGTAAGAGGAGGAAGAGTGTAAGTGTAAGAGGAGGAAGAGTATGAGTGTAAGAAGAGGAAGAGTGTGTGTGTGTAAGAGGAGGAAGAGTGTGAGCGTAAGAGGAGGAAGAGTGTGAGTGTAAGAGGGGTAAGAGTGTAAGTGTAAGAGGAGGAAGAGTGTGTGTGTAAGAGGGGGAAGAGAGTGAGTGTAAGAGGAGGAAGAGTGTGAGTGTAAGAGGAGGAAGAGTGTAAGTGTAAGAGGAGGAAGAGTGTGAGTGTAAGAGGAGGAAGAGTGTGTGTGTAAGAGGAGGAAGAGTGTGAGTGGAAGAGTGTGTGTGTAAGAGGAGGAAGAGTGTGTGTGTAAGAGGAGGAAGAGTGTGTGTGTAAGAGGAGGAAGAGTGTGTGTGTAAGAGGAGGAAGAGTGTGTGTGTAAGAGGAGGAAGAGTGTGAGTGTAAGAGGAGGAAGAGTGTGTGTGTAAGAGGAGGAAGAGTGTGTGTGTAAGAGGAGGAAGAGTGTGTGTGTAAGAGGAGGAAGAGTGTGTGTGTAAGAGGAGGAAGAGTGTGAGTGTAAGAGGAGGAAGAGTGTGTGTGTAAGAGGAGGAAGAGTGTGAGTGGAAGAGTGTGTGTGTAAGAGGAGGAAGAGTGTGTGTGTAAGAGGAGGAAGAGTGTGTGTGTAAGAGGAGGAAGAGTCTGTGTGTAAGAGGGGGAAGAGTGTGAGTGTAAGAGGGGGAAGAGTGTGTGTGTAAGAGGAGGAAGAGTGTGTGTGTAAGAGGAGGAAGAGTGTGAGTGTAAGAGGAGGAAGAGTGTGTGTGTAAGAGGGGGAAGAGAGTGAGTGTAAGAGGAGGAAGAGTGTGAGTGTAAGAGGAGGAAGAGTGTGTGTGTAAGAGGAGGAAGAGTGTGTGTGTAAGAGGAGGAAGAGTGTAAGAGTAAGAGGAGGAAGAGTGTAAGAGGAGGAAGAGTGTGATTGAATGTAGTTTGAAGATTGTGTTTTGTGTTTAATGTTGTGAGACTGCAGGTTTTAGTCTGAATAAGGTCTATTGTGAAAAGCCTCTCTGACGCGTGACGTCAGAGAGGCGCTGGACGCGGATCCCTCGTGCCCCCTGGTGGCGCAAAACAGCTTTTTTGTCAGCTTTTATATTAATCAAAAGTGCTGCCTGTATTTTGCTCTTGTGTTTATTGGTGTGTGTAGAGTTACTGTATTCTACAGCGCTGTATAGAGTACAGACTGACTCAGCAGCTTTACTGTGATAAACAGGAAAATAACAGTGTTAATGTTGGAAAGTTCATCAAAACTAAAGCAGCTCAACAGAAGCTCATTATTCAGATTAATTAAACAAAACTTGGGGAAACTACACTATATGTATATTATATGGCAAATCTCAGCCTGATTTTTTATTGTGTTGCAAAAGTCCAGCTCTAACCTGATAAATGCGAGTAAGACATGAATATATCACAAACATCATGATTCTGCATGTGTAAGGCAGTGTGTTGTGTTGTCCACAAGATGTCCCTATAACACTGTTGTGTTAGGACCGATTCCAGCACCTTTAGCTAGTGAACCGCTTTCTGAAGCTTTAGAGGCTTTCATCAAATTGACATTTCCTCTGTGTTATTACATTTACAGGGTTCGCGGGAATCGGGGTGTTTCATTAATAATATTATTATTAGTGTTTTTGTTGCTGTTGTAATAATTGCTAAATACAAATTTGAATGTTAACACTGATTTTACCCATGTCTGCATGTCCATTTAAAATCAATTTCAGTAACAATAAAAATACATTACGGAGCAGTATTCTGTCCATGTCATTGATGAATGTCTCATATATGCCATTAACATAGAATTGGTTGTATTATTTAGGAAAATTGGTATTCATGGACATTGTAATCAACCTTTTGGGGATTTAATGTGCAATGTACTTTGATCTCTTGCTCATAATTGCTTTTTACCTGACATCTTTGAAAGACATGCATTGATTAATGCATGCATGGCCAGGATAAGTTAAGGCTAAGTTACAGACACTCGTGAAAAACTGATGCTAATTATCTGGGAAACATTCTCTAAACAGCAGTCAAGTTGTCATTGTTTGTGTCAAACAAGTTGTGAATTTGTTGTAACATTAAAGGGACTGTAAGTAACTTTTTAGGTAATTTATTACTATTATTAATTTATTATTTTTATTCATAAATATGTCCCCAATGGTGTACAAATACCTCTGCCAATTATCTGATTTATCCTCGTAAACGAATAATTTATTATATTTATATACATGGGACGGGTACGTTTTTTTGTTTTTTTTTGTTTTTTATTCAATAATTAAATACAAAACAATAATAATAATACAAAAAAATACATAGGGGTATTGAAATCAAATCCATTTCTTTAATTACAAAATAATACAAAGGCCTTTAAAAAGGATAACATTTCAAGGCTTTACAACAGTCTATAGTCTTTTTTGCCTTGGTGTTCCTTACACCCTCCAATGTTTTAAGGTACTGACAAATCTCAAATTTAAATTGTATAAAACTAGGTGCAGTTTTTGCCCATCGACATTTATGAATGTGATATTTACCTAAAATAATAAACAAATTAAGGACAAAACCAATTTTCTTTTCTAGAGGCTTATCGTAAAAAAATATTATATCCTTATCCTCCAAAATAATGTCAATTCCAGAAATCTCCTTAAAAAAAAGATCTTAAAGTCACACCAAAACAATTTAGTACAAATACAATTTTAAAAAAAGATGACATAGTCTCGTCATTTAAATTACAAAATAGACATTTCAAGTCGATATCTTTCTTAAATCTTTTTATGACCTGATTAACTGGATAAATACCATGAATAATTTTAAATGAAACCTCACGAATCTTATTAATGACACAGTATTTCCTGGAAACCATAAAAACCTCCTCCCACTTAATACCCTGAAAACGTGAATTCCAGAAACTTTTAGCTGGAGGAATTCTAAATGAACAACAAACCTGTCTGATGAAATTATTGTTGCATTTTTTATCAACAATACTTATACCCTCTAACCTCAATTTAAAATCAATAGTTATATTCAAATCAACAGCATTAGCAGAGCACAACAACTGAAGAAGACCAGAAGGTATTGCATCAAAAACCACTGCATAATCCTTTGCAGATATCGGCAGTATGAATTTATCCAGAAATTCTCCATATGAAAGCAAGTGACCATCATGACGAAGCAACTGCGTCACTAATAAAATATTGTTTCTAAACCAATATTCCAAGAAAAGTCTTTTATTCTTATATTTAATATCTTTATTATTCCATATCAAATATCTATGGGGGAGAGAAATTGTGTTTGTATGCCAGCATCCAGGATAACAGAGCCTGCCTGTGAAAGTTAGATAGCTTAATAGGAACTTTATAAATATCAAAGTTGCAACTGAGGAGAAACTTAATACCTCCAATTTAGTTTGATGGTAATAAAAAATAAAATTTGATGGGACGGGTAAGTCCACGGAGGTTTTCATGTAGTTCCGCCATCTTGAAAAACTATAATAGCAGCGAGGGACAAAAAGTACGCCAACGCGTTTTCGTTCAGAGCCAGCCTCTGATAACTGTAACTGACGCAAAAGAAAACATTGCTCTCTTAAACATTTTCCATAGCTCTATTTTTTCATACACAATCAATTAGCTCAAGTTGTGAATATTTTGCTACGTGCATAAGATTGTACAGAGAATTAAAATGAATTGCTACTACAGTTACTGCTAGCCACATGAATTGTACAAACCTCGGCTGCTTCTCTTCTCTGCCTTTGGAAACTTTCAATTCAAGATCGAATTCTATCAAGATCGTCTCTTGTAGCTGCCGGGCATCTTTGTTGTCGTTGTATTGACTCTCGCTCTCCTCCTCTTCCTCGCCTAGATCCACTGATCCACTGCCTCTGTCCTCTTCCTCTACTTCTTCCTCTCCTCCTCTTCCTCTCCCTACTGTTGAATCATCGGATGATGATATCTAACAATGCACGTACTTCAGAAAATATAACCAGTAAACAAAACTACTAATTACAATAGTTCATGTTTTTGACACTCATTAATTCATACTGTAACATTCGTTTGTTCGTTGTGTCAATTTGAAATTTGTTTGAAATAACAAACCTGTTCACCCGAAGGAAAACTCTATTAGAAGACATCCTGTCAGAGCTTTTTGGTACATAACTGCTACCGTAGATGCAACACGCATTTGAAAACTCGAGGCGCTGGAGAGCACAATTCGTTTGAATGCAAAATACAACTTCACCGCTAGATGGGAGTAAATCTTCCCTAAAGGTGCTCTAAGCGATCCTGGGTGACGTCACTTCTTGTTGACGTTCGAACTATTGTCCAACAAAACGGAGGCTAGCTAGACCCTCCCTCCTCCGCATCTCGTCTCCTCCCCCTCCCTTCGCTTCCTACCTGAATGTCAGACTGGAAGCCCTTCTGCCGGCGGAGTTCTCGCCATCTTTCGAATGCTTTACCGATGTAAATTCGGTACTTCGCGCGTTCTTTATCCTTTTCCCTCTTCTTTGTAAGTTGATCATCGGAACGTCGTCTCTTTGGTCGTGTGTCGGCTATTATTCAAACTTCCCTCTTGATGCTTCTCTCTCCTTCACACACCCCCTTCATGTGCACGCATGAAGACCCAGTAGGCCTATAAGACCCAGTTAACCTAGTTAACCTAGTTAACTATAAGACCCAGACCCACCCTCAAATACTTCTTGCCAGTGATTGGCTGGAACACTGTTTGTTATGTTTCGTGGAGCGGGTCGCCGCAGTTTGTTTTTGTTGCCGTTTGTGGAGCCTGTAGTGTCTACAGAGACCATGTTTTTTTACAGTGTGTTCAGGGGACAGGCAGCTAGCGGATAGTGAGGAGATGTTTGCTGTATGTGACAAAAAATGTTTTGTCATCGCATGACATTGCTTAGAGCACCTTTAATGCCCCTTTAAAACAGGAGATCATGACTTACTCTGTGCTCAAAGTGATGCTCGGAGATCTGGGGCTCGTTCTTCGTACGTTGCTTAAAACATCCAAGATAATATCATCGTGCTCATGATCCGGCTAATTGGGTTATTCGAACACTCCTGTTGTTTATGATTAGTATCGCTGGATTGAGTTATCTGAGATAACTGCGCATTCATGCGTTGGTTTAAAAGGGGATATGTAGCCTATTGATAGTAGAAACAGTGATCAGCAACGCTGCTATTGGCTGTTCAGCATGGCCAAAGAACACGCCCAGTTTTTCTCCCAAGCAGAACAAGAGCTTTTAATGGAAGGTTATGCCGCATTTGAGTCTTTAATTAAAACGCCAGGGAAACCTCAAAGTGTGCAAAAGCCAGGAGAGAGGGCTGGCAAAAGTAGCAGACAAATTAAATGCGTTTGTGGTGGCCATGTTAGATGTTTTAATAACTTATTATTATTATTTTGTATTTTAATAATTTCATAATTACTTTATTCATTGTCATGTCAGAGTCACCACACTATAGTGAACATAATGGTGAAAGTGAAGTACAAAAATATTCTACATAATGGTAATTTTTACTATGGTAATTTTTACTATGGTAATGGTAATACATACTTATAGGCCTACTAGTCTCTTTTAAAAAGGCACTGTTAAATAAATGATTGTCTGTTTATAAAAGCAACCAAGAAAAAGGCTGAGAAAAAAAAACAGAGGCTCCTGCACCCCGGCAGAAGAGCTGGCCCTTAGGTTGGATGAACGACCCCGTTATACCCCGGCAGAAGAGCTGGCCCTTGGGTTGGATGAACGACCCCGTTATACCCCGGCAGAAGAGCTGGCCCTTAGGTTGGATGAACGACCCCGTTATACCCCGGCAGAAGAGCTGGCCCTTGGGTTGGATGAACGACCCCATTATACCCCGGCAGAAGAGCTGGCCCTTGGGTTGGATGAACGACCCCGTTATACCCCGGCAGAAGAGCTGGCCCTTGGGTTGGATGAACGACCCCGTTATACCCAGGCAGAAGAGCTGGCCCTTGGGTTGGATGAACGACCCCATTATACCCCGGCAGAAGAGCTGGCCCTTAGGTTGGATGAACGACCCCGTTATACCCCGGCAGAAGAGCTGGCCCTTGGGTTGGATGAACGACCCCGTTATACCCAGGCAGAAGAGCTGGCCCTTGGGTTGGATGAACGACCCCGTTATACCCAGGCAGAAGAGCTGGCCCTTGGGTTGGATGAACGACCCCGTTATACCCCGGCAGAAGAGCTGGCCCTTAGGTTGGATGAACGACCCCGTTATACCCCGGCAGAAGAGCTGGCCCTTGGGTTGGATGAACGACCCCGTTATACCCAGGCAGAAGAGCTGGCCCTTGGGTTGGATGAACGACCCCGTTATACCCCGGCAGAAGAGCCGGCCCTTGGGTTGGATGAACGACCCCGTTATACCCCGGCAGAAGAGCCGGCCCTTGGGTTGGATGAACGACCCCGTTATACCCAGGCAGAAGAGCTGGCCCTTGGGTTGGATGAACGACCCTGTTATACCCCGGCAGAAGAGCTGGCCCTTGGGTTGGATGAACGACCCTGTTATACCCAGGCAGAAGAGCCGGCCCTTGGGTTGGATGAACGACCCCGTTATACCCAGGCAGAAGAGCCGGCCCTTGGGTTGGATGAACGACCCCGTTATACCCCGGCAGAAGAGCTGGCCCTTGGGTTGGATGAACGACCCCGTTATACCCCGGCAGAAGAGCTGGCCCTTGGGTTGGATGAACGACCCCGTTATACCCCGGCAGAAGAGCTGGCCCTTGGGTTGGATGAACGACCCCGTTATACCCCGGCAGAAGAGCTGGCCCTTAGGTTGGATGAACGACCCCGTTATACCCCGGCAGAAGAGCTGGCCCTTGGGTTGGATGAACGACCCCGTTATACCCAGGCAGAAGAGCTGGCCCTTGGGTTGGATGAACGACCCCGTTATACCCCGGCAGAAGAGCCGGCCCTTGGGTTGGATGAACGACCCCGTTATACCCCGGCAGAAGAGCCGGCCCTTGGGTTGGATGAACGACCCCGTTATACCCAGGCAGAAGAGCTGGCCCTTGGGTTGGATGAACGACCCCGTTATACCCCGGCAGAAGAGCTGGCCCTTGGGTTGGATGAACGACCCCGTTATACCCAGGCAGAAGAGCTGGCCCTTGGGTTGGATGAACGACCCCGTTATACCCAGGCAGAAGAGCCGGCCCTTGGGTTGGATGAACGACCCCGTTATACCCAGGCAGAAGAGCCGGCCCTTGGGTTGGATGAACGACCCCGTTATACCCCGGCAGAAGAGCTGGCCCTTGGGTTGGATGAACGACCCCGTTATACCCCGGCAGAAGAGCCGGCCCTTGGGTTGGATGAACGACCCCGTTATACCCCGGCAGAAGAGCCGGCCCTTGGGTTGGATGAACGACCCCGTTATACCCCGGCAGAAGAGCCGGCCCTTGGGTTGGATGAACGACCCCGTTATACCCAGGCAGAAGAGCCGGCCCTTGGGTTGGATGAACGACCCCGTTATACCCAGGCAGAAGAGCTGGCCCTTGGGTTGGATGAACGACCCCGTTATACCCTGGCAGAAGAGCCGGCCCTTGGGTTGGATGAACGACCCCGTTATACCCAGGCAGAAGAGCTGGCCCTTGGGTTGGATGAACGACCCCGTTATACCCAGGCAGAAGAGCTGGCCCTTAGGTTGGATGAACGACCCGTTATACCTCGGCAGAAGAGCTGGGCCTTAGGTTGGATGAAAGACCCCGTTATACCCCGGCAGAAGAGCCGGCCCTTGGGTTGGATGAACGACCCCGTTATACCCCGGCAGAAGAGCCGGCCCTTGGGTTGGATGAACGACCCCGTTATACCCCGGCAGAAGAGCCGGCCCTTGGGTTGGATGAACGACCCCGTTATACCCCGGCAGAAGAGCTGGCCCTTGGGTTGGATGAACGACCCCGTTATACCCCGGCAGAAGAGCTGGGCCTTAGGTTGGATGAACGACCCGTTATACCCCGGCAGAAGAGCTGGCCCTTGGGTTGGATGTGAATGGACCTGTTGTGAAGGGCATCCCTGGGTTCAGCTCTTCCAGACCCACATCAGGGACCAGTAGCAGCAACACCTTCATTACTGGGAAATGAGATTTAAATTCTCTTAGTACACTGTGAAATAATTTGTTGCTACATTAAATTAAGTAGGCCTATAATCCAAATTGGCTGGTATAGTCATTTCAACGGTTAAATCTTGAGTAATGATAAATTGCTTTGACTTGTGAAAGTAAAAACTGATAAACTTATGTTAATGTAAAATTATTTTGCCATGAGTTATTAATCACATTGCACTGGATAGTGAAGAAACCTTCTCAGATGACGGTCCTTTGGAGGAAGTAGACTACCTGTAAGTGCATAAATAACTTTAATTGATTTATACTTGTGCCTATGCCAATTATTTCTGACAGGAGTCCACACGTACACAAAGGCCTACAGAAGAGTCTGCACACAGCAGTGATACAGAGGTGGGCAGTGTATAGACAACTTTTCCTTTTTATTTGTTGCATGAGGCATGTGTGACACAAATGACACAGGGTGATATTCGTTCCCTTAGGAGTCTTCAACAGAAAATATAGTATTTTGAAAAAACAAAAATCAGGGGGAGAAATAGAACTTGACTAGAAATAGAGTTGCCGCAAAATAAACTTCAGAGTAAAATACACTATTTCACACAGAGTACTATTGCTGACCTTGCATAATACCTCTTATTGCAGGCAAAAGATGACTGGATAACTGGCTTTTCTTTACAAATAACTATTGAAATAAAACTCAAGGAACTAAGCAAATTTGTCTTGTCTTTTATTAAACATTTAGGCTTAATGAAACGTTTTTTTTTCTTTTTTTTTCTGATGTTGGCACTGTTGTGTAATATGGCACATGCAATGTCACAGGCCCTGTCAGGTGCAACCCTCAGGCTTTTCAGACACTGAAATCTTCCCTTTAGTTGGCCAAAGTTCATTTCATTGTGTGCCCTTGTCCTGATAGAGCTGCATTGTAACTGGTCTGGGGTTTGGGTCAGGGATTGGGGCAATAAAACACCTGTCTCCAAGCAGAATCCTGTTGTATCACCTATATAATGGAAAAATGCAGTTCTGTTAGGATCAGCATAAGCGTATGTAATACAGTGAGCTTGATATTTCTAATTTTCCTTACCAGGTTCAAATAATGTGCATAAATGTGAATCTCTGAAAATTATTGAGTCATGCACAGATCCTGGCCATTTTGCTTTCACATTGATTTGTGATATGGAACAGTCACACACCATCTAAGAGATTTTACTCAGTCAACCTTTTTAAAAAATGTATATAATATTACTAATCTGGAATGTTAAGAATTGTAATAGTAACTTGGCTGCACATTTCCATTGTGAGCCCCCTTTCTGTTCACAAAATCCCATTCATTGAGGCCTTCATGGGAACATCTGTCTAGTCTACGGTCTATAGTCTATGGCACCAATTACGTTAGTGAAGCCTGAGGGACATAGCCTACTGTAAGTCATAATCGGCATGGTCATCATGATTGCATTATCTTCATTAAAAATTATAATATACCCTACCTAAGTTGGCAAAAAAAAAAAACAAAAAAAAAAACCTGCTTTACTTGGGTCTTAAATGGCTTGCAAATGCCACAAAAAAAACAACTAAAAACTGCTTGAGCGCCAGGTAAACTTTGCGAATGGCACGACAGACAGCACAAGTTCTCCGCATCTCCAATAGTGTAAAGCAAAGAGCCACTCGCAGAGAATTTTAGGGCAATGCAAACATTTTGTGCTGTTGTTAAAGCCCGACTCCGAGTCGTGCATTTCCAACAAAATAATAACGTATAAACGACACCCTCACGACGATCGTTTCACGAGAAAATAAAATCTCAGAAATTAGGCTACACATCGCCCTGCGCTAAAGAACTTCCCGTATCATCAGCTCCGCTTATAAAGCCGTGATCTAATCCTGTTTACATGAAATAAGCCTGCTCGCGAGAGGGTTCAAGCTTACGGACCTGTTGCTATGACAGCAAGTCCAGTATGAGCGTCGAAGAACCAAACGATCTAAGATCATGGCAAATCGTAAACAATCAAATCCAGCTAACTGAGTTAGCGACGTACGAAGAACGGGCCCCTGGGCTGCGTTCAGCGCCGACAAACCGTTGCAGAACGTTTTTTAAACAGAAACGGTGACGTGTTGAACACACTGTTGTGATGACGCAAGAGTTGCAACTACGGCAGCTGAGAAGGCTTTTTGTGTTCTTTGTGAAGAATTTTCGGAGCATGATGAAGTCGGTATAAATATGTGTTTAATACTACAAAATATGCACGATGTTACAGTTACTGCACTTGCCGCCCAGAACACAAGAGAACATCCCAATCGAGTGAAGGGATTTGTGGAAACTGAAATGGAAGCACACATCTTACCTAATAAAGACTAAAACACATCTATTTAGCCTCACATACTGACTTCATTTGTTGTCCATACTGTTTTATTAATACCCTGTATTTTCTTTCTCATTTTTAGGAAAAGCACTTTACCATTGTATATTTCTATACCAAATGTCATACACCATGAAGCTAAAAATATAAACAACTACATCATTATGTTGATATCCTATATTTTTACAATAAAACTTACGACAAAAATGTCTTCTAATATCCTCAGTTGTTGCGTATCGAACACATTTGTAAATTACTTCCATTGTGCGCGTTCACTTTAATACCGCATGCTTTATATACATGTTGCTGCTGATTGGACTGCAGTTCTGACACGCCCACCAAACAAGAGAAAACGTGTCTCAAACCCCGTTGCATACCGGTGCAAGCCGTTTCCAGGAAACATGACGTTCAACCCGGAAACCGTAGCAAAACGTTGCGCACCGTTGTGATCTTGAACGTGCCCCCAGTGTTTCCTCTATTTAAACTCTCATTGGATGTTGTGCAGAATCACGTGAACAATTCCAGGATATGCTTTTTTTCATTGGTTGTTGCATTAAATCTTACCCAGATACAATAGTTCTATTTTCTGATTGGCTATTGTGTACGGCTTTTCTTTTTTTTTGATTGGCTGGTAAGTGGCAGGCTCGACTAAAGCATTTCAGGGGAGACGCGCATCACGCGCTTGATTCCTGACGGTTCTATAGTGAGAGCGGCGCGGCCAGAGAAATGTTGGGCATTGCGGCATATTAAATATATTATAAATAGTTTTTCCGCGTGAGAAATAAAATGTGTGGCTGGAGGGCGTGACAAAAGACCAAAATGAGTAACTGTCACGCTCAATGCGTGACACTTGAGAGCCCTGCAGTTAAGCTACGAGCCCAACTAACATCCCCACTGGCGCTCTGAAGACTCGCAGAAGCACAGAAGGGCTGCAGCGACACCTGGTGGCCACACTCGTGAAGGGCTGCAGCGACACCTGGTGGCCACACTCGTGAAGGGCTGCAGTGACACCTGGTGGCCACACTCGTGAAGGGCTGCAGCGACACCTGGTGGCCACACTCGTGAAGGGCTGCAGCGACACCTGGTGGCCACACTCGTGAAGGGCTGCAGCGACACCTGGTGGCCACACTCGTGAAGGGCTTCAGGGACACCTGGTGGCCACACCCGTGAAGGGCTGCAGCGACACCTGGTAGCCACACTCGTGAAGGGCTTCAGGGACACCTGGTGGCCACACCCGTGAAGGGCTGCAGCGACACCTGGTGGCCACACTCGTGTTCGCCACCATATCGGACTAATCACTCAGAGCAGAACAGCACGAGACCAAAGTAAACTTTAAGCAATAGAAACAGGGACAAATTTGAGTAAATACAGTACAGGAAACTTGGCAAAGGAAAGGTAGAGGAGCAAAGAGGAGGCTCATACACATCATACACAACACCCACGAACATACACAACACCCACGATCATACACAACACCCGCGAACATACACAACACCCGCGAACATACACAACACCCGCGATCATACACAACACCCGCGAACATACACAACACCCGCGATCATACACAACACCCACGATCATACACAACACCCGCGAACATACACAACACCCGCGATCATACACAACACCCGCGAACATACACAACACCCGCGATCATACACAACACCCGCGATCATACACAACACCCGCGAACATACACAACACCCGCGATCATACACAACACCCACGAACATACACAACACCCACGAACATACACAACACCCACGATCATACACAACACCCACGATCATACACAACACCCACGATCATACACAACACCCACGATCATACACAACACCCGCGAACATACACAACACCCACGATCATACACAACACCCACGAACATACACAACACCCGCGATCATACACAACACCCGCGAACATACACAACACCCGCGAACATACACAACACCCGCGATCATACACAACACCCACGATCATACACAACACCCGCGAACATACACAACACCCGCGAACATACACAACACCCGCGATCATACACAACACCCGCGATCATACACAACACCCGCGATCATACACAACACCCGCGAACATACACAACACCCGCGAACATACACAACACCCGCGAACATACACAACACCCGCGATCATACACAACACCCGCGATCATACACAACACCCGCGAACATACACAACACCCGCGATCATACACAACACCCGCGAACATACACAACACCCACGATCATACACAACACCCGCGAACATACACAACACCCGCGAACATACACAACACCCACGATCATACACAACACCCGCGAACATACACAACACCCGCGAACATACACAACACCCGCGATCATACACAACACCCGCGATCATACACAACACCCACGATCATACACAACACCCACGAACATACACAACACCCGCGATCATACACAACACCCGCGAACATACACAACACCCGCGAACATACACAACACCCGCGATCATACACAACACCCGCGATCATACACAACACCCGCGATCATACACAACACCCGCGATCATACACAACACCCGCGATCATACACAACACCCGCGATCATACACAACACCCACGATCATACACAACACCCGCGAACATACACAACACCCGCGAACATACACAACACCCGCGAACATACACAACACCCGCGATCATACACAACAGCCACGAACATACACAACACCCACGAACATACACAACACCCACGATCATACACAACACCCACGATCATACACAACACCCACGATCATACACAACACAGCGCAGAGTAGCAGCGATGGTGCTAGAGACCAGTAAGCGTGCAGAGAGAGAGAAAGAGGGTTACATTACATATACTATATGGCAAATCTCTGCCTGGTTTTTTACTTTGTTGCAAAATGTAACTATATTATTGTCCAGCTCTAACCTGATAAATGCAACTATAAGACATGAAGATATTATAAACATCATGATTTTGCGTGTATATATTAAACAGGATCTTAATGAGAGATCAGGATGAGGATTGTGTCACTTATTATGACTAAACAGACCACAGTTTTACTTCTCTTAACTTTATTGACATTACATACAAAAATAGAAACAGAGCAAGAATATATAAATAAGCTCTAAACATTATAGATTATTCTGACAGACGGCGAGAGAAACTTTACATACATTCGTGGAGTGAGAATTCTGTTAAAGTACAGAAAATAAATACAGTGATTTGATGAGGTAGATTCAGTTAAGTGCAGCTTATTATTGAATCGTTTACTAGAACAATATCTAAACATCCTAAAAACAAGATACATTTACTGGAGAAGCAGAATGACTGAAGATATTAAGTCTTGAAAAACTGTTTAAAACAAGAACAAATATCTGCCAATGGAGTCAGAAAATTAAACTTCGAAATCAAGATTATTTTAATGATCCCATCAGAAGATATTTTTCAAATAATTTGCGGTGTAGTGGTAAATGTTAAGACTTAAAACAATTCACATAAAACACTGCAGCTTCATAAATAATTCTTGAGAAATCTGTTCTCACCAACACCTCATCAAATCTCCACGGAAACCAGCCACTGGTTGCCATGGCAATATGCCATACTGGATTACTAGAGTAAGTCACGGACTTCAGTTAGTGTGTATTCATCCGTAAGCGTCACATGACCGGATCTACTGTATGGCGGTGTACAGGCAGTGCTGGAGCTGCGAGGGGCCGTCACACACACACCCCGAGTGTCTGATGGCGTCGTCACACACACACCCCGAGTGTCTGATGGCGTCGTCACACACACACCCCGAGTGTCTGATGGCGTCGTCACACACACACCCCGAGTGTCTGATGGCGTCCAGATCCCGCAGGATCCCGTCGATCACCGTCTCGTCCAGCAGTGGCCACTGTGTGTCCAGCGAGCGGATCTGATGGGCCAGCGAGTGTGTATGTGTGTCCGGCGGGCCGTAGAGGAAGTGTGTGTGTGTGTCCGCAGAGGGCGAGGGCTCCGGCGTCAGATCCGGCCCGAACAGGAAGTGCTCTGGGATCTCGCTCGCGTCCAGCGCCGGCACACACACGGGCACCCGGTGAGAGTCCGGCACACACACGGGCACCCGGTGAGAGTCCGGCACACACACGGGCACCCGGAGAGAGTCCGGCACACACGCGGCAGGAGCGGCAGCGCCGTACGGATGAGACGCAGCAAATGCTGGCGGGCAGAAGCGCGAGTCGCTCACCAGCTGCTCCAGAGCACTGAGGCCGGAGGACAGGAAGTCGTCAGACAGGAAGTCGGAGGAGTGGCAGGAAGTGGGGCTGTAGGGCGGCGTGGGGAAGAAGCCGGTCTCCGAGCTGCTCCCGGTCTGGAGCCGCATCTCTCCTGCCGTCAGACTCGGAGACACCGGAGTGCTGCCGTACAGCTTGTGTTTGAGATAGACGGCCTCCGTTTCACTGCAGACGGAAGATCATGAGTTACTGACACACATCTCACATCACATCTTTCACATTTCTGCTTACTTACAGGACAGAATCTCTGTAGTACAATTGGGTATTTATTTCTCAGATTCTGTAATCAGTACTTGTGGGGTTCCACAGGGTTCAGTTCTGGGGCCTATATTGTTTTCTTTGCTTCTTCTTCTTAAAGCAAGCAGGAGAAGAGGAAGATGAAGATCAAGATAAAGAAAGATGAAGAGGAAGATGAAGATGATGAAGAGGAAGAGGAAGCAGAAGATGATGAAGATGAGGAGGAAGCAGAAGATGATGAAGATGAAGAGGAAGATGAAGAAGAAGAGGAAGCGGAAGATGATGAAGATGAAGCAGAAGATGATGAAGATGAAGAGGAAGATGAAGAGGAGGAAGCGGAAGATGATGAAGATGAAGAGGAAGCAGAAGATGATGAAGATGAAGAGGAAGCAGAAGATGATGAAGATGAAGAGGAAGCAGAAGATGATGAAGAGGAAGATGATGCAGATGAAGAGGAAGCAGAAGATGATGAAGATGAAGAGGAAGATGATGCAGATGAAGAGGAAGCAGAAGATGATGAAGATGAAGAGGAAGATGCAGATGAAGAGGAAGCAGAAGATGATGAAGATAAAGAGGAAGATGATGCAGATGAAGAGGAAGCAGAAGATGATGAAGATGAAGAGGAAGATGATGCAGATGAAGAGGAAGCAGAAGATGATGAAGATGAAGAGGAAGAGGAAGCGGAAGAGGAAGCAGAAGATGATGCAGAGGAAGAGGAAGATGATGTTCACCTGATGACGTGGCTGGTGCAGGAGATGGACTCTTTGGCTGCTCCTATGGTTGCACAGGCGTAGACCCAGACCCAGGCCAGATCCCGGCGCTGCAGCCGCACCAGCATCTGTGTGTGTGTGTCGCCGTCCTCTCGCACTGCAGAACCAGAGCGGGTCAGAGCGGGTCAGAGCGGGCCAGAGTGGGGCAGAGCGGGTGAGAGCGGGTCAGAGCGGGTGAGAGCGGGTGAGAGCGGGTCAGAGCGGGTCAGAGCGGGTGAGAGCGGGTGAGAGCGGGCCAGATCGGGTCAGAGCGGGTGAGAGCGGGCCAGAGCGGGTGAGAGCGGGTGAGAGCGGGTCAGGGCGGGTCAGAGCGGGCCAGATCGGGTCAGAGCGGGTCAGAGCGGGTCAGGGCGGGTCAGAGAGGGCCAGGGCGGGTCTGAGTGGGTCTGAGTGGGTCAGAGTGGGCCAGAGCAGGCCAGATCGGGTCAGATCGGGTCAGAGCGGATCAGGGCGGATCAGGGCGGGTCAGAGCGGGCTAGAGCAGGCCAGATCGGGTCCGAGCGGGTCAGGGCGGGTCAGGGCGGGTCAGAGCAGGTCAGGGCGGGTCAGAGCAGGCCAGATCGGGTCAGATCGGGTGAGAGCGGGTGAGAGCGGATCAGGGCGGGTCAGGGCGGGTCAGAGCGGGTGAG
>JAULUF010000025.1:38400000-38405000 GCA_031834385.1 Semotilus atromaculatus | reverse complement strand
TTTAGTGAGCGCTGATCGAGCTCTGGGTTTAGTGAGCGCTGAACGAGCTCTGGGTTTAGTGAGCGCTGAACGAGCTCTGGGTTTAGTGAGCGCTGATCGAGCTCTGGGTTTAGTGAGCGCTGAACGAGCTCTGGGTTTAGTGAGCGCTGAACGAGCTCTGGGTTTAGTGAGCGCTGATCGAGCTCTGGGTTTAGTGAGCGCTGATCGAGCTCTGGGTTTAGTGAGCGCTGATCGAGCTCTGGGTTTAGTGAGCGCTGATCGAGCTCTGGGTTTAGTGAGCGCTGAACGAGCTCTGGGTTTAGTGAGCGCTGAACGAGCTCTGGGTTTAGTGAGCGCTGATCGAGCTTTGGGTTTAGTGAGCGCTGATCGAGCTCTGGGTTTAGTGAGCGCTGATCGAGCTCTGGGTTTAATGAGCGCTGAACGAGCTCTGGGTTTAGTGAGCGCTGATCGAGCTCTGGGTTTAGTGAGCGCTGAACGAGCTCTGGGTTTAGTGAGCGCTGATCGAGCTCTGGGTTTAGTGAGCGCTGAACGAGCTCTGGGTTTAGTGAGCGCTGATCGAGCTCTGGGTTTAGTGAGCGCTGAGCGAGCTCTGGGTTTAGTGAGCGCTGAGCGAGCTCTGGGTTTAGTGAGCGCTGAGCGAGCTCTGGGTTTAGTGAGCGCTGATCGAGCTTTGGGTTTAGTGAGCGCTGATCGAGCTCTGGGTTTAGTGAGCGCTGATCGAGCTCTGGGTTTAGTGAGCGCTGATCGAGCTCTGGGTTTAATGAGCGCTGAACGAGCTCTGGGTTTAGTGAGCGCTGATCGAGCTCTGGGTTTAGTGAGCGCTGAACGAGCTCTGGGTTTAGTGAGCGCTGATCGAGCTCTGGGTTTAGTGAGCGCTGAACGAGCTCTGGGTTTAGTGAGCGCTGAACGAGCTCTGGGTTTAGTGAGCGCTGAACGAGCTCTGGGTTTAGTGAGCGCTGAGCGAGCTCTGGGTTTAGTGAGCGCTGAACGAGCTCTGGGTTTAGTGAGCGCTGATCGAGCTCTGGGTTTAGTGAGCGCTGAACGAGCTCTGGGTTTAGTGAGCGCTGATCGAGCTCTGGGTTTAGTGAGCGCTGATCGAGCTCTGGGTTTAGTGAGCGCTGAACGAGCTCTGGGTTTAGTGAGCGCTGATCGAGCTCTGGGTTTAGTGAGCGCTGATCGAGCTCTGGGTTTAGTGAGCACACACATCTGCCGATGGAGTCAGAGAAATAAACTTAATTCAAAGGGAAATTGTGATTATTTTTCTGACTCCATTGGCAGATATTTGTTCTTGTTTTCAGCACTAACTCACTAAGACTTAATTTCTTCAGACATTTTGCTTCTTCTCCAGTAAATGTATCTTGATTTAAGAATGTTTAGATATTTGTGCTGGAAAACAGACAGAAACACTGAGGAAGAAGATGGTTTTATTAATTGACAGAACAGACTTGTTTGAAGCGAATGTGATGTCGAACATCAGATATTCATCTACGTGTGTTTGTCAACGTCTCAATTATAACAAGTTCCTTTCTATTTAGGGTTAACCGAATCTCGAATGAAAGAAAACCAGATTTCTATGCTACGATGCATGTAAAGATTGAGTGATCGGACCGGAGTAATGATCCGTCAAGAGAATCATCAGTTGCTGGATCTGAAGAGCGTTGGACTCCATCGAGCGGCTCAGGTCAAAACAACCCGAGCTCTGGACACGACATCAGCTTTACTGACACAACATGAGTTTAATGCGATGTTTGGGTCTGGAGAAGCTCGTCCCCAGAGAGAGATTGAGCTCAGACGACCCATGGCCATTAGCGTCGAGCTAAAGCACAAGTTTAAGGGTCCTGTGAAAGCGAGGAGGCCAACAGGTGTGTTTCGTCGATCACAGTTCCTCACGCTCTTAACCTTTAGCTTTCACAACCTCTGCTCAATAGAAGCCCAGTAAGGTCACGTCCACCGAGAGATCGGCCAAATCAATCACGCTTCGTACGAGAGCAGAGACACGTCACTGAGAGCCTTACCCTGATCATGACGGACCTCCGCGATGAAGACGTGCTGGACATCAGGAGGGATGGATCTGCACTGGGAGAAACTTTCAGAATTATCCTGCAAAAAGGCCAAACTAAAACTCTGTGGATTAATAAAGTCATAAAAGTCGAGTCACCTTCATTATACAGCGCTCTAACAGTGTAGAGTTCCACAGCAGCTTTACAGTGATAACAGGAGATTACAGTAACAGAGATTGTTTTGGCTTTACAGCAGATCTAGAATAAAGTTATTGTCCAGATAAAGTTAGTTTTGATTGATTCACTTCCGTTGTTAAGATCGTTAGCTATTAACTTAGCGGCCGCTAACACACACCGCTCTACTGAAGACAGAGACTCTTCATGTGTTCTGGCTGTTCATTCACACAACAGTGTTTGTGCTGGAGAACACACACTCAAAGGTGCAAGTTGTGAAAAACATTATCATCTCTGTGTAAACTTCAAAAAAATGTTTGATTTTTTTTTTGTTCACTCTAGAGGAATGTGTTAATTTAAACATAAGTTTGAATCTATTCTTCTCAAAATTTTTCTAATTTAACTAATTATTAATGCTTTTTATATAGACACACTTGTATTATTCCTGTAAGTTTAAGCAGACAACAAGCAAAATTATCATCAACTTTATTGTTTAGGAAATTCAAAAGATTCCATTGAAAACCCGTTTACAACATTGATCGAGTCGTGACTTGTGGAAAAGATTAATCCGCCACTGAGGAATCATGTGTCGTTTCAAACCGCAGCCGCAGAGAAAGACCCGCGCCGCAGCACGATCACACACACGCTTCCTTCATTTCTACAGCATGTTAGCAACACCATCGTGGATCCGAACGACTCTTTAAAGCAGCACGTCACTAAACCATCCCCATTCCCGTCGGTCAGCTACACATCAGTGTGAAAATGCACTTGATTAGATTTTAGGACTTCATGTTTTCGTCAGGTCATTATTTCTGACGAGGGGAGACGGTTGAGAAAGCTTGCAATATTCATTATGACAGTTTGGTGTCCGATATTCAAACACAATAAAACCTCTAATAAAACATATTTCAAATCCAGTCCGAGCAGAAGCCATTAAAACGGTGTGCTTCGACTGGAGAGCTTGTGAAGGTCTGAAGTGTGCAGAGGAACATCAGGCACTGGACGAGACGCCGGAGAGTCCCACGGGAATAAAGCATGAGCTTCAGCTTTGGCACCATCACATCTATCAGTCCCAACACTGAGACCAATCGAACATCCACACTCTGATGGACGTGTGCAGGCTGTGGAAATCCAGACTGTCATTTCAACGCTGGGTTAGTGGAAGAAATTCAGATTCAGATTCAGATTCATCCCGTTTGCTGGAAACCCTCGAGGTGTTTATTAGATTGTGCCGATTTGCTCTGAAGTGAAACATCTTTCGCTGCCAATGAGTAAATGAGAAAACATACTGTAATCTTTCACAACATCATGTCTTTGTCTGATGAGTTTTTACGGTGCGGATCCTGAGGGACGCACGCATGCAGAGGGAATATTCTTCGGTCTATTGATTGTGGAGTCGTGTGTTATTGTCAGAAGCACTGTGGGAAAACAGAAAGGATGGCGTGTGTCTCCTCTGATATGTGCGGAGCGTAACGAAAGTCTTGCATATAAACCAGCAATCTGACACACAAGCAGAGAAATGACAGATTACAGGTTAGATGACCTTCATTTCACTCCAGATTCTCATTAAAACACTGTAACACTGATGAATAATTGGACTGGTTTAAAAGCGTGAAGGTCCGTTTCTCCACAGAAGTTCAACAGTGGCGAATCCCACTGGGAAAAGGCCTTCGCCACAGCAGGAGAACTGGGATCCGGATCCACACGGGAGAGACTCCACGGGTCAGCCGTGAGATGAGAATATGGGCCGGCTGATGTTACTGTTCGTGGTCATGGCCGTCAGCTCCCACCTGAGGACACACACACACACACACACACACACACACACACACTGAGCGCAGGCATGCTAAAGGGATTTGTGTCCCTGCAGGAGGCCGGATGTGTGCCGGCTCTCGTTAGACTCATTAAGATAAGACGCCACTTGACCAGTTGTGTTCTCCATCACTATCAGACGAGCGTCTCCTACACACACACCAGCTCCAGTTAAACACACACACCTTCAGAAACAGGCCTTAAACAGCAGCACACACACAATCACATGTTCAGATTCTGGGTTCAGGGAGTCATTATCAGAGAGCTGCTGATAAGAGTTAGATAAGAGTAAAACTGTTATAAAACTAATAGTTCTGACTACCAAACTAATAAAACTGACTGCAGAATTAAATAAAGCTGCAAAGAGCAAATAAAGGGGCCGAACACAAAACAGGCATGAGATATGAACGAGATCATCATCAGATCAACAAATCATCACAGCAACTGCAACAATGAGTCATTACAGAGAATTTTAGTCGAAATGCCTGATAAATCTTAAATAGAATCACTAGTCATTTAATTTGAGAGTTTGGTGTCAATATAAGCATTGCAGAGTTACAGCCTCAGAGTGATGATGATGCGTTAAACGATAACGGTTTAGTTTTTCCTGGCAAGGTCTGAAGAACTGCTGCCCCAAACTGTTTGAGTTTCTTCAAGGCATTATTCTGAAAACACAATGAAACACAAACGTGTTCATAAAATATAGCATTTTATGACAAACTCCACTTTAGCGTGATCTTCGTCAGATTCGTCTGCGTGTTATTCCACAACGGTTTGACGAATCAACTTGAATTCCGTAACTTATCATTGCCGTTGTCTGAAGATGATCTGATTTGACTTTTGTGAAAATCTGAACAATGGTCTGAGAGGAACTCGAAATTTCAGATTTTTTTTTTTTACGGAAACTGACATCATAGGGTGCATTCGAACCGAGAGTTGTGTTTCTATGCCTTCGGACCGTTGGTTGCGCTAGAGGGATTGAGTGAGAGACTATAGTACCAGCTCAGACGGTCC
>JAULUF010000025.1:38385000-38392500 GCA_031834385.1 Semotilus atromaculatus | reverse complement strand
TCATCCCCTCAGCACTGCCATCATCATCACCAGATCTGCACTACTCTTCATCCCCTCAGCACTGCCATCATCATCACCAGATCTGCACTACTCTTCATCCCCTCAGCACTGCCATCATCATCATCATCATCATCATCACCAGATCTGCACTACTCTTCATCCCCTCAGCACTGCTGTGGCATTTACGTCTCACCCTAATTTGCCCTGTTTAGTAAATCTGGCCCTCGATGTAGAAATCATTCATGAAGCGTCTCAAAGGCAGAAATCAACCGTTCACTAATGAACGTCTTTCTGAAGCATCAACACAGAACCTTTACACCAGACCGTGAAGATCTCAGATTTATGACGCGCTGTAAAAACGTTATGTTTCAAAGTTGCACATAAAACAAAGTTCATTGGAGCGTGTTTTACAAGAAAACACTATTTCAGTCTTTCACATTTAATCCAACGTGTCGCTTCCTGGGCTTTTTAGTTTCTGAGTGGAAATTACAGGCACTTCTCATGTTTATTGCCTCTTTAAGATGAATCTCTTGTTCTATTGCTCAATTTTAAGTCACTTTTGATAAAAGCGTGTGATAAATGTAAATGTACAATTGTTTCCTAGCCTGTTTCAGGCAAATTTTTGTCAGTGTATTAAACGCAATAAAAGCTATTGAGATATTAATATCAAAACGTTTAATCACAGCAGCAACACCAAGACAAATAAGAGCCGTTCAGTAGCAGATGAGTGGATGATCACAGTCGACAGCAGCGGATGATAAAGGCTGATAGCGGCTCACACACACACACACACACACACACACACACACACAGCCCGAGCACTTCACGGTGTCGAAGTGTTTTGTGAGTTTATGAGGTTTCCTGGTGTTTGACGGCTCATTTGTGTTACATGATCAGCCGAGTATCATTGAGGAGGATCCTCCCCCTTCACTCACTCACTCACACACACACACACTCCCCCCTATGAAAACACACTCGCTGTTGGTCGTAACACCGCTGGGAATGTCGGCTGGAATCTTCTAAAGCTTCTCTGCCTACAATCACCTCATTAGCCCGAGCGTCACCTTCTTAAAAGGTCACTAATGAAGAAATGAAACCCCCGTCCGAGAGAGACACTGTTTCTGCACACAAACTACGAAACTTCCTTCACAGCAGGACACACACACACACACACACTCTGTCTCTCTCTCTCTCTCTCTCTCACTCACACACACTCTGTCTCTCTCTCTCTCTCTCACACACACACACTCTGTGTCTCTCTCTCTCTCTCACACACACACTCTGTCTCTCTCTCTCTCACACACACACTCTGTCTCTCTCTCTCTCACACACACACTCTGTCTCTCTCTCTCTCACACACACTCTGTCTCTCTCTCTCTCTCACACACACACACTCTGTCTCTCTCTCTCTCTCTCTCTCTCTCACACACACACTCTCTCTCTCTCTCTCTCTCTCTCTCTCTCTCACACACACACACACACTCTGTCTCTCTCTCTCACACACTCTGTCTCTCTCTCTCTCTCTCACTCACACACACTCTGTCTCTCTCTCACACACACACTCTGTCTCTCTCTCTCACACACACACACTCTCTCTCTCACTCACACATACTCTTTCTCTCTCTCTCTCTCACACACACACTCTGTCTCTCTCTCTCTCTCTCTCACTCACACACACACTCTGTCTCTCTCACACACACACACACACACTGTCTCTCTATCTCTCTCTCTCACTCACACACACTCACATTCTGTCTCTCTCACACACACACACACTCTGTCTCTCTCTCTCTCTCACACACACACACACACACTCTGTCTCTCTCTCTCTCTCTCTCTCTCACTCACACACACTCACATTCTGTCTCTCTCACACACACACACACACACACACACACACACACACAGACACAGACGTTCAGGAACTTGTTGTGTGCTATGACTTCCTGTGGAGACTTCTCCACACACACACAAACACAGATGCATCATGGTCCTGGCTGACAGAGTTGTTTGTTGATCGTGAACATCAGTGTAAAGGTGTGTTCACACATTATCACTCTGTTAGTGCGGTTCATGTGAATGAGTGTGTGAGCGACGCCATCTGAATCAAGCGGAACGACACACACAATCTCAGAGTTCAACAAACTCTGGAGCGGTTCGACTGGAATACGAACACTACACATCAGACACATCTACATCAAAAACAGGAAGTGATGTCACAAGAAGTGACCCTAAGAAACCCAGATGTTCTTCTCGTCTCAGTCGCGGTGTTCCCGGTCCGGTTCAGAACCGTGTCTCTTCAGTCGAGTCTCCTTCATTATACAGCGCTCTAACAGTGTAGAGTTCCACAGCAGCTTTACAGTGATAACAGGAGATTACAGTAACAGAGATTGTTTGGGTTTTACAGCAGATCTAGAATAAAGTTATTGTCCAGATAAAGTTAGTTTTCATTGATTCACTTCCGTTGTAAAGATAGTTATTAACTTCAAAAACGTGAAATCTGTGAAAACGCTGGCGGCGTGCACATCATGCGTATCACGTGTTTAGATATGGTGTTTGAATATAGGAGCAGAACACACACGCATGTGCAGAACACACACGCATGAGCAGAACACACACGCATGAGCAGAACACACACGCATGAGCAGAACACACACGCATGAGCAGAACACACGCATGTGCAGAACACACACGCATGTGCAGAACACACACGCAGGAGCAGAACACACACGCAGGAGCAGAACACACACGCATGAGCAGAACACACACGCATGAGCAGAACACACACGCAGGAGCAGAACACACACGCAGGAGCAGAACACACACGCAGGAGCAGAACACACACGCAGGAGCAGAACACACACACGCATGTGCAGAACACACACGCAGGAGCAGAACACACACGCAGGAGCAGAACACACACGCATGTGCAGAACACACACGCATGAGCAGAACACACACGCAGGAGCAGAACACACACGCAGGAGCAGAACACACACGCATGAGCAGAACACACACGCATGTGCAGAACACACACGCAGGAGCAGAACACACACGCAGGAGCAGAACACACACGCAGGAGCAGAACACACACGCGTGAGCAGAACACACACGCATGTGCAGAACACACACGCAGGAGCAGAACACACACGCAGGAGCAGAACACACACGCATGTGCAGAACACACACGCAGGAGCAGAACACACACGCAGGAGCAGAACACACACGCAGGAGCAGAACACACACGCAGGAGCAGAACACACACGCAGGAGCAGAACACACACACGCAGGAGAAGAACACACACGCATGTGCAGAACACACACGCAGGAGCAGAACACACACGCTTGAGCAGAACACACGCATGTGCAGAACACACACGCATGAGCAGAACACACACGCATGTGCAGAACACACACGCAGGAGCAGAACACACACGCAGGAGCAGAACACACACGCATGTGCAGAACACACACGCAGGAGCAGAACACACACGCAGGAGCAGAACACACACGCAGGAGCAGAACACACACGCATGTGCAGAACACACACGCATGAGCAGAACACACACGCATGTGCAGAACACACACGCATGTGCAGAACACACACGCAGGAGCAGAACACACACGCATGTGCAGAACACACACGCAGGAGCAGAACACACACGCATGAGCAGAACACACACGCATGACCAGAACACACACGCATGAGCAGAACACACACGCATGACCAGAACACACACGCATGAGCAGAACACACACGCATGTGCAGAACACACACGCATGAGCAGAACACACACGCATGTGCAGAACACACACGCAGAACGTACGCATGAGCAGAACACACACGCATGAGCAGAACACACACGCATGAGCAGAACACACACGCATGTGCAGAACACACACGCATGTGCAGAACACACACGCAGAACGTACGCATGAGCAGAACACACACGCATGAGCAGAACACACACGCATGAGCAGAACACACACGCATGAGCAGAACACACTCCTGCATGAGCAGAACACACACGCATGAGCAGAACACACTCCTGCATGAGCAGAACACACACGCATGAGCAGAACACACACGCATGCGCAGAACACACACTTGCATGAGCAGAACACACACGCATGAGCAGAACACACTCCTGCATGAGCAGAACACACACGCATGAGCAGAACACACACGCATGAGCAGAACACACACGCAGGAGCAGAACACACACGCATGAGCAGAACACACACGCATGTGCAGAACACACACGCATGTGCAGAACACACACGCAGGAGCAGAACACACACGCATGTGCAGAACACACACGCAGGAGCAGAACACACACGCATGAGCAGAACACACACGCATGACCAGAACACACACGCATGTGCAGAACACACACGCATGAGCAGAACACACACGCATGTGCAGAACACACACGCAGAACGTACGCATGAGCAGAACACACACGCATGAGCAGAACACACACGCATGAGCAGAACACACACGCATGTGCAGAACACACACGCATGAGCAGAACACACACGCATGTGCAGAACACACACGCAGAACGTACGCATGAGCAGAACACACACGCATGAGCAGAACACACACGCATGAGCAGAACACACACGCATGAGCAGAACACACTCCTGCATGAGCAGAACACACACGCATGAGCAGAACACACACGCATGCGCAGAACACACACGCATGAGCAGAACACACACGCATGAGCAGAACACACTCCTGCATGAGCAGAACACACACGCATGAGCAGAACACACACGCATGCGCAGAACACACACGCATGAGCAGAACACACACGCATGAGCAGAACACACTCCTGCATGAGCAGAACACACACGCATGAGCAGAACACACACTTGCATGAGCAGAACACACACGCATGCGCAGAACACACACGCATGCGCAGAACACACACGCATGCGCAGAACACACACGCATGAGCAGAACACACACGCATGAGCAGAACACACACGCAGGAGCAGAACACACACGCATGCGCAGAACACACACGCATGCGCAGAACACACACGCATGAGCAGAACACACACGCATGAGCAGAACACACACGCAGGAGCAGAACACACACGCATGAGCAGAACACACACGCAGGAGCAGAACACACACGCATGCGCAGAACACACACGCATGCGCAGAACACACACGCATGAGCAGAACACACACGCATGAGCAGAACACACACGCAGGAGCAGAACACACACGCATGAGCAGAACAAATCTGGCCTCTAGTTCATAAACGCCAGAGAAGAACTGGCCCCCGACTGAGCCTCGGTTCTCCCAAGGTTTTTTTTCTCCATTGGGTCACTTAATGGAGTTTTAGGACACGATTGGGTCACTTAATGGAGTTTTAGGACACCATTGGGTCACCTGATGGAGTTCACCTGATGGAGTTGATCAGTTCTACCAAACATGGATGTCTTTTTTCCACTAATAAACGAACATTGTTTTGTTGTTTTGATTGATACTGTGAAGCTGCTTTGATACAATCTGTATTTTATTTGACTTGACGCACACAGACTCACATTCACATGCTCTCTCTCTCACACACACACACACACACAGACTCACACTCTCTCACACACACACACACACAGACTCACACTCTCTCACACACACACAGACTCACATACACATGCTCTCTCTCTCTCTCTCACACACACACACACACACACACACAGACTCACACTCTCTCACACACACACAGACTCACATACACATGCTCTCTCTCTCACACACACACACACAGACACACGATCTCTCACAAACACACACAGACACACGTTCTCTCTCACACACACACACACACACACACACACACACACACACACAGACTCACTGACACACACTCTCTCTCACACAGCATTATAACAGTGCAAGATACACTAGCATTCATCAGCAAAGGTCACGTTAGCGTGAGAGACACACACACGTGAGGATGAAGATCAGCTGATTCGGCTTAACTCATCACACAGAGGAAGTGACATCACATCAGGATATTAAAACCATCAGGATATTAAAACCATCAGGATATTAAAACCATCAGGATGCCGTCCAAGAGAGAAACCCATGAAGACACTCGAATAAATCCCCAAACACACTCAACCAACCAAAACAAACAAACAGAGCAGAGACGGTTCATCACAGACTCGCAAGCTGCCGTCCCACGCGTATCCCAGCATGCCAATCTGTGCATCCGGTGCCTATCCCAGATCTGTGAACTTGCGGCACAGGATCATCCTCAACCATGACATCAGCACACGCATCAGTACACGCATAATCATGACACGCACACGCATCATCAGCACACACATCAGTACACGCATAATCATGACACGCACACGCATCATCAGCACACACATCAGTACACGCATAATCATGACACGCACACGCATCATCAGCACACACATCAGTACACGCATAATCATGACACGCACACGCATCATCAGCACACACATCAGTACACGCATAATCATGACACGCACACGCATCATCAGCACACACATCAGTACACGCATAATCCTGACACGCACACGCATCATCAGCACACACATCATCAGTACACGCATCAGTACACGCATAATCCTGACACTAGGACTGGGGCGGTATGGATTTTTTCTTACCGCGGTTGAAAAGCAAGAAATTCCCACGGTATTGCGGTAAACCGCTATTAGCACCATCCCGTGAAAAACTGCGCCCCCCCCCTCGGCTCATTTTGTAAATGTAAGAAACTAATTTAAGACGCACAAACTGGGTGCCGGTGCAGACATACATTGCTCAGCCAGATTCGGCTCGAAGTTGTTCATCTCCGGATGCGGGGCCGTGCGCGATGTTACAAAGAGTCTTGCGCACCCAACGCGCGCGACCGCCCACACCGCAATGACGTCATTTTTGCCGCGCGCACCTTCGCGCTCGTGCGGACGCGTCGAGTATAAACAAGGCTTTAGGCAATTGAACTTAATAAGGAACATGTTTATTTAACATTTATTATTTCACATTTAGAACAGGAACATTTAGAACAGAAATGGAATGATGTCTAGACAAAACGTGCACATGTGCAGGCACTTTTCTTTTTTTTTGCGGTTATGACGGTGACGAGCTCAGACCCGCGGTAGGGGTCACGTGACCGCGGTATTGCGGTAATGCGGTAACCGTCCCAGCCCTACCTGACACGCATACGCATCATCAGTACACGCATCATCAGCACACGCATCATCAGCACACGCATCATCAGCACACGCATCATCAGCACACGCATCATCATCATCACACACATCAGTACACGCATAATCCTGACACGCATACGCATCATCAGTACACGCATCATCAGCACACGCATCAGTACACGCATAATCATGACACGCACACGCATCATCAGCACACGCATCATCAGTACACGCATCATCAGTACACGCATCATCATCACACGCATCATCAGCACACGCATTATCATCACACGC
>JAULUF010000025.1:38365000-38380000 GCA_031834385.1 Semotilus atromaculatus | reverse complement strand
ACCCACTCTCATAATCCACTCTCATAATCCACGCTCATAACCCACTCTCATAATCCACGCTCATAATAAACTCTCATAAACCACGCTCATAATACACTCTCATAACCCACTCTCATATCTCATAATACACTCTCATAATCCACGCTCATAATCCACTCTCATAATCCACTCTCATAACCCACTCTCATGACTCACTCTCATAATCCACGCTCATAATACACTCTCATAATCCACGCTCATAATCCACTCTCATAATCCACTCTCATGACTCACTCTCATAATCCACTCTCATATCTCATAATACACTCTCATAAATTCACTCTCTTAAAACACTCTCATAATTCACTCTCTTAAAACACTCTCATAATCCACTCTCATATCTCAAAATACACTCTCATATCTCAATTCACTATCATATTTCATAATTCACTCTCATAATTCACTCTCATAATACACTCTCATATCTCATAATACACTCTCATAATTCACTCTCATATCTCAAAATACACTCTCATAATACACTCTCATAATTCACTCTCATAATCCACTCTCATAATTCACTCTCATAATTCACTCTCATAATACACTCTCATATCTCATAATCCAGTCTCATAATCCACTCTCATATCTCATAATCCACTCTCATAATTCACTCTCATAATCCACTCTCATAATTCACTCTCATAATTCACTCTCATAATACACTCTCATATCTCATAATCCAGTCTCATAATCCACTCTCATATCTCATAATACACTCTCATAATACACTCTCATAATTCACTCTCATAATTCACTCTCATAATACACTCTCATATCTCATAATACACTCTCATAATCCACTCTCATAATTCACTCTCATAATACACTCTCATATCTCATAATACACTCTCATAATACACTCTCATAATTCACTCTCATAATACACTCTCATATCTCATAATCCACTCTCATAATTCACTCTCATAATTCACTGTCATAATACACTCTCATATCTCATAATCCACTCTCATAATCCACTCTCATAATACACTCTCATATCTCATAATCCACTCTCATAATACACTCTCATAATTCACTCTCATAATACACTCTCATAATACACTCTCATAATACACTCTCATATCTCATAATACACTCTCATAATACACTCTCATATCTCATAATACACTCTCATAATACACTCTCATATCTCATAATTCACTCTCATATCTCATAATCCAGTCTCATAATTCACTCTCATATCTCATAATACACTCTCATAATACACTCTCATAATTCACTCTCATAATACACTCTCATAATTCACTCTCATAATACACTCTCATAATTCACTCTATCTCATAATACACTCTCATAATCCACTCTCATATCTCATAATCCAGTCTCATAATTCACTCTCATATCTCATAATACACTCTCATAATACACTCTCATAATTCACTCTCATAATTCACTCTCATAATACACTCTCATATCTCATAATACACTCTCATAATCCACTCTCATAATTCACTCTCATAATTCACTCTCATAATTCACTCTCATAATACACTCTCATAATCCACAATCCACTCTCATAATACACTCATAATTCACTATCATAATCCACTCTCATATCTCATAATTCACTCTCATAATACACTCTCATAATTCACTCTCATAATTCACTCTCATAATACACTCTCATAATCCACAATCCACTCTCATAATACACTCATAATCCACTATCATAATCCACTCTCATATCTCATAATTCACTCTCATAATACACTCTATCTCATAATCCACTCTCATAATCCACTCTCATATCTCATAATCCACTCTCATAATTCACTCTCATAATACACTCTCATAATTCACTCTCATAATCCACAATCCACTCTCATAATACACTCATAATTCACTATCATAATCCACTCTCATATCTCATAATCCACTCTCATAATCCACTCTCATATCTCATAATCCACTCTCATAATACACTCTCATATCTCATAATACACTGCTGTGCAGAAACACCGTTCCATCATGCACTCAAGACTACACAATTACTCCCGACATCTGCATAAACAACAGAAGGAAGCAGGTCAGTTCTGTTTCAGAAACCCTCATGACATGTGACTTGTTTTGTCAGAAGTGTGAGTGTGTGTGTGTGTGTGTGTGTGTGTGTGTGTGCGTGTGTGTGCGTGTGTTCTGCTAATGCCGTCTCACACAGGAAATCATGACTCCTGGGAGGAAATCCTGCTCTGATCCCACAGGGAAACACAAATAAATGAGCCAAAAGTGTTTCACTCTGCTCTCAAACATTAGTCTCCGTACGGCAGATAATCCTGCTTAACTGGAGCACTTCAAGAGTTTAAGAGCAGACACACACACACACACTCACACACACTCTCACACACTCACTCACACACACAGCTTTGTTTTTGTGATTTATGAGGACATTCCATAGGCGTAATGGCTTTTATACTGGACAAACTATATATTCTGTCCCCTTACACACACACACACACACACACACACACACTGCCCCTGTCCCTAAACCTACCCATCACAGGAGACATGCTGCATTTTTACATTTTAACAAAAAACATTGTTTTTTATTTTTTTTAAGCTATTTGAAATATGAGGACTCATGCAATGTCCTCATAAATCATGTGTAAGTTGTAATACCTGTGTAATATGCATGTCATTATACACATTTGTGTCCTCATATATCACAAAAACAAGAGCACACACTCACTCACTCACACACACACGCACTGATGATGTCGATGCTCGAGCTGAACTCGTTCCGGATCATGTTCCTCATTAAAGTAACTTTGTTCTGATTAACAGGAGCTTGTGTATGTGTGTGTGTGAGTGTGTGTGTGAGTGTGTGTGTGTGTGTGTGTGTGTGTGTGTGTGTGTGTGTGTGTGAGTGTGAGTGTGAGTGTGAGTGTGTATGTGTGTGTGAGTGAGTGTGTATGTGTGTGTTTGATACGCTGGGGTGCCAGACAGCATTTCTGTCATCAGTTTAAGTTTGTGTTATGATTCGTCTTACACTAAACCCGTAACTTAAACAGATGCGGATTTTACACTAGCTATAATACCATAATAATCACTCTTAAACAGAAAATAACCCATTCAACACAACAACATAGACTTGCATTCAAATATATATATTCAAAAGTGAGCAAATTCAGTGTTCCACATGTTTGGTGAGAGAGGAAAGAAGAAAAACTAAAATCAGTTTAAAATTTGTCCAGCCACAAAATACTAAATAGGCTACAAAAAAGAATAAAAATGAGTCCAGTTTAAAACACAATCAGTAATACAAGTAAATAATCCGCATCAAAAATAGTTCTGATGGTCACTAGGAGAGAAAATTATAAAAAATAATAAATTCTCCCATTAAAACAGTCTGTACTGCAAAGCAATATACTAAATTGTATGATTTGCATCGCAAAATGTAACTATATTATCGCCCAGCTCTTCATTATCCCTGTGCTGTAATAATGGACATTAGCATTTTTTTTTTTTATTGTGTATTGCATGTTTTTCTTATGTGTATTTATGTGGTGATGTACATGCACTGTGAAGCCAGTGACGATTTTACACAACGTGGATAATAATAGTAAGTAAAATCGGATACGAGTGTAACTTTATCAGATCCGCTGTAATCTGATAAATGCAACTATAAGACATTATAAACATTAACATCATGTTTTTCTGTAAAGCTGCTCTAAACAATGCAAAACTGCAGCACAACTGAATCCGCCTTATCTCGGCCGGCATTACACGCAGTTGTCTGCTGTCTGGCAGATCCCACAATGCAGTGCGTTTCCCCGGCTGAGCGGGCGTCTAATTAGGGCGCTATCTTCCCTATCAGCCGCTGTGGAGCACACCGGGATAATCCTGACTGCGGATCAGGACCAGGACCCAGCGGGACGCGTCTGATAGCGCTGCTAGCAGATCATCATTACAGCAGCGCTGCTAGCAGATCATCATTACAGCAGCGCTGCTAGCAGATCATCATTACACTAGCGCTGCTAGCAGATCATCATTACACTAGCGCTGCTAGCAGATCATCATTACACTAGCGCTGCTAGCAGATCATCATTACAGCAGCGCTGCTAGCAGATCATCATTACAGCAGCGCTGCTAGCAGATCATCATTACACTAGCGCTGCTAGCAGATCATCATTACACTAGCGCTGCTAGCAGATCATCATTACACTAGCGCTGCTAGCAGATCATCATTACAGCAGCGCTGCTAGGAGATCATCATTACAGCAGCGCTGCTAGGAGATCATCATTACAGCAGCGCTGCTAGCAGATCATCATTACACTAGCGCTGATAGCAGATCATCATTACACTAGCGCTGCTAGCAGATCATCATTACACTAGCGCTGCTAGCAGATCATCATTACACTAGCGCTGATAGCAGATCATCATTACAGCAGCGCTGCTAGGAGATCATCATTACAGCAGCGCTGCTAGCAGATCATCATTACAGCAGCGCTGCTAGCAGATCATCATTACACTAGCGCTGCTAGCAGATCATCATTACACTAGCGCTGCTAGCAGATCATCATTACACTAGCGCTGCTAGCAGATCATCATTACAGCAGCGCTGCTAGCAGATCATCATTACAGCAGCGCTGCTAGCAGATCATCATTACACTAGCGCTGCTAGCAGATCATCATTACAGCAGCGCTGCTAGCAGATCATCATTACAGCAGCGCTGCTAGCAGATCATCATTACACTAGCGCTGCTAGCAGATCATCATTACACTAGCGCTGCTAGCAGATCATCATTACAGCAGCGCTGCTAGCAGATCATCATTACAGCAGCGCTGCTAGCAGATCATCATTACACTAGCGCTGCTAGCAGATCATCATTACAGCAGCGCTGCTAGCAGATCATCATTACAGCAGCGCTGCTAGCAGATCATCATTACACTAGCGCTGCTAGCAGATCATCATTACAGCAGCGCTGCTAGCAGATCATCATTACAGCAGCGCTGCTAGCAGATCATCATTACACTAGCGCTGCTAGCAGATCATCATTACACTAGCGCTGCTAGCAGATCATCATTACACTAGCGCTGCTAGCAGATCATCATTACAGCAGCGCTGCTAGCAGATCATCATTACACTAGCGCTGCTAGCAGATCATCATTACAGCAGCGCTGCTAGCAGATCATCATTACAGCAGCGCTGCTAGCAGATCATCATTACAGCAGCGCTGCTAGCAGATCATCATTACAGCTAGAGATGTTCCGATACCCTTTTTCCCTCCCCGATACCGATTCCGATACCTGGACTCAGGGTATTGGCCGATACCGAGTACTGATCCGATACCTGGGTGTGTGTGCATCTATACAGCTGCAATTCATACTAGCCCTGTATGAATTGATATAATTATTTTATGGTGTGCTTCAGACTCATCCCTTAATTAAACATGAACAAATACATACAGTGAACTAGAGTATTTTTATTATCTGACATACCTTTCACAGCAATATATTATTTATTTTTCTTAAGTGAAAAAGAACTTCAAATGCAGCCACACATCTAATACTGTAAACTGAAAAGGGTATTTTAGTTTTACCATATAACTGTATAAAAAAGTGCAACAAATAAATCTAGGAATCTAAAAAATTATATATGAATAATATAAGAAAATAATCTCTTTATGACTTAAAAGTCCAGAAACAATTTTGTTAAATAAACGGCATTTCAGTTTTGACAGCGGCTGGTCATCCAGAACAATAAACTCGATCATTTTGTCGGTTATATTTATTGCTCTTTGGCTGTCTTTTGAAAACTTTTCTCTTTGTTTGAATGAAGCTTCCAGAGATTGTTGATTCTAGCGCGGCTCGTTCTTCTCTGCCCTTGCCTGTGTGTAACCCTCGTGTTCTGCGGGGTGACGCGTCTTCAAATGCTTTAAGTTACTCGTGTTGAAGTTGCTAATACTTGTTCCACCCCTCGAAATTGCAGTATGGCATACGAGACATGTCGCCGTTTTACTGGCTGGTTGGTTCAGTCTGAAATACTACTAAATAGCGGACGCACTGATAGCGCGCGCGCGTTTTCTTCTTCGCTGATCTAAACAGTGGTCGCTTGTGGCAACAGCACAACTTCCTGTGTCACCGCAAGCAACAACTGTTTAGAGCAGCGAAGAAGAATTGATCTCCGATTTGCAGCGTTAAGCAAAGGTATAGGTATTGTTTAAGAAAATGATATTGGATCGGTACATGGATAGAAGTACTCGCCGATACCGATGCCGGAATTTTTATTGGTATCGGCGGCATTTCCGATACTAGTATCGGAATCGGAACAACTCTAATTACAGCAGCGCTGCTAGCCAGATTACCCTTACTGGGGCTAGTCCATGATCGAATCAGAGAAAAACATGCACAAGCGTGGTCTCGAGACAGGATCGCAGCTCATAAGCAAACTCAAGACGCTGCTGAGACATTACGTCACATTGATGCCATGTGTCTTTACAGGATTTTTACGGGTTCACACTCTCTGATTCCGGAAAATCACTGGCAGTGTGGATGAACCAAAATCAAAAGGAACGCAGGTCAAACCCCGGATCACTTTATCCACGTATTTTCCGGAATCTCTGTGTGAAAGGGGCTTAGCGGGATCACTGCTCTGCTAGCGGGATCACTGCTCTGCTAGCGGGATCACTGCTCTGCTAGCGGGATCACTGCTCTGCTAGCGGGATCACTGCTCTGCTAGCGGGATCACTGCTCTGCTAACGGGATCACTGCTCTGCTAGCGGGATCACTGCTCTGCTAGCGGGATCACTGCTCTGCTAGCGGGATCACTGCTCTGCTAGCGGGATCACTGCTCTGCTAGCGGGATCACTGCTCTGCTAACGGGATCACTGCTCTGCTAGCGGGATGTGGCGGGATCACTGCTCTGCTAGCGGGATCACTGCTCTGCTAGCGGGATCACTGCTCTGCTAGCGGGATCACTGCTCTGCTAACGGGATCACTGCTCTGCTAGCGGGATCACTGCTCTGCTAGCGGGATGTGGCGGGATCACTGCTCTGCTAGCGGGATGTGGCGGGATCACTGCTCTGCTAGCGGGATCACTGCTCTGCTAGCGGGATCACTGCTCTGCTAGTGGGATCACTGCTCTGCTAGCGGGATGTGGCGGGATCACTGCTCTGCTAGCGGGATCACTGCTCTGCTAGCGGGATCACTGCTCTGCTAGCGGGATCACTGCTCTGCTAGCGGGATGTGGCGGGATCACTGCTCTGCTAGCGGCGGGATCACTGCTCTGCTAGCGGGATGTGGCGGGATCACTGCTCTGCTAGCGGGATCACTGCTCTGCTAGCGGGATCACTGCTCTGCTAGTGGGATCACTGCTCTGCTAGCGGGATGTGGCGGGATCACTGCTCTGCTAGCGGGATCACTGCTCTGCTAGCGGGATCACTGCTCTGCTAGCGGGATGTGGCGGGATCACTGCTCTGCTAGCGGGATCACTGCTCTGCTAGCGGGATCACTGCTCTGCTAGCGGGATCACTGCTCTGCTGATCACTGCTCTGCTAGCGGGATCACTGCTCTGCTAGCGGGATCACTGCTCTGCTGATCACTGCTCTGCTAGTGGGATCACTGCTCTGCTAGCGGGATCACTGCACTGCTAGCGGGATCACTGCTCTGCTAGCGGGATCACTGCTCTGCTAGCGGGATCACTGCTCTGCTAGTGGGATCACTGCTCTGCTAGCGGGATCACTGCACTGCTAGCGGGATCACTGCTCTGCTAGCGGGATCACTGCTCTGCTGATCACTGCTCTGCTAGCGGGATCACTGCTCTGCTGATCACTGCTCTGCTAGCGGGATCACTGCTCTGCTAGCGGGATCACTGCTCTGCTGATCACTGCTCTGCTAGTGGGATCACTGCTCTGCTGATCACTGCTCTGCTAGTGGGATCACTGCTCTGCTAGCGGGATCACTGCTCTGCTAGCGGGATCACTGCTCTGCTAGCGGGATCACTGCTCTGCTAGCGGGATCACTGCACTGCTAGCGGGATCACTGCTCTGCTAGCGGGATAATTGCTCTGCTAGCGGGATCACTGCTCTGCTAGCGGGATCACTGCACTGCTAGCGGGATCACTGCTCTGCTAGCGGGATCACTGCTCTGCTAGCGGGATGTGGCGGGATCACTGCTCTGCTAGCGGGATCAGGCCATCAGACCGGAGTCTCTCTCTGACAGCTTCCTCAATATAACGCTTGTACAGGATGAGCTTCAGTACGACGTCTGGACCCCACACACACATACACACACACATACACACACACACACACACACACACACACACACACTCACACACGTCGATCAGGACAGTAGAGTATCGGCTCCCTTCCATCCATGAGGGAGTGAGAACGTGAATTGGCCCAAACACACAGGAAGTTTTACTGGATTGTAATTCAAAGTAATTTAAGACAGATAATGCATTCTGGGAAATGTAGTGTTCTGCCACCCTGATGCACTAAAGATAATTGTTAAATAATTTTAAGTTTAGTTTGTGACTGTTGAATGATGTTTGTTTCCCAGTAAATTCACTTCCACACAAACACACCAGAGTCATGTGACGCTGAGCTCACCTGGTTCCCCCGAAGAGTATAATGCGATCTCCCACCATGCAACAGCACTGCCTCCGCCTGGGACACGGGCCCTTCCCCCTCGGCTCCACCTTCCTCCAGGAGAACGCCTCTGAACACACACACACACACACAAAGAGAAATGTTCAGATTCTCAGAAAGGTGTTGCATGGAAACACAGTCACACACACATCACTGGCTGAAGGATGAGCAGTGTGTGCTGAGTATTGTGTGTGTGTGTGTGTGTGTGTGTGTGTGTGTGTGTGTGTGTTAGTGTGTGTGTGTGTGTGTCAGGAGAATCACCTGGGTTGAATTTCCAGAGGTCGTTGAAGTGTCGATCCAGACGAGCGTTATAACCACCGAATATATACAGCTCTCCATTATAAGCAACTGTCCGACGGAAATCAAGAACAGTGTTAACAGTGTGTGTGTGTGTGTGTGTGTGGTGTGTGTGTGTGTGTGTGTGTGTGTGTGTGTGGTGTGTGTGTGTGTGTGTGTGTGTGTGTGTGTGTGTGTGTGGTGTGTGTGTGGTGTGTGTGTGGTGTGTGTGGTGTGTGTGTGTGTGTGTCTGTGTGTGTGTGGTGTGTGTGGTGTGTGGTGTGTGTGTGTGTCTCACAGGCGGAGTGGCTCCGGCGGCCCTCAGGCAGGAGTTGCGCTGACGCTGTGTTCATCCAGCTGTTGGTCTCGGTGTCGAAGATCTTGATCTTGTTGCAGTAAATCTCGTTGTTGGAGTGAAACGGCCCGAATCGATCCGCTCGTCCGCCGAACACAAACATCTTCGAGCCGATGATCGTGGCGGAGTGGAAATCTCTCCATCGAGCCGGAGTTCCCTGAGGACACACACACCACAGTCAGAGAACAAAACACACACACACCACAGTCAGAGAACAAAACACACACACACCACAGTCAGAGAACAAAACACACACACACCACAGTCAGAGAACAAAACACACACACACCACAGTCAGAGAACAAAACACACACACACCACAGTCAGAGAACAAAACACACACACACCACAGTCAGAGAACAAAACACACACACACCACAGTCAGAGTACAAAACACACACACACCACAGTCAGAGAACAAAACACACACACACCACAGTCAGAGTACAAAACACACACACACCACAGTCAGAGAACAAAACACACACACACACACACACCACAGTCAGAGTACAAAACACACACACACCACAGTCAGAGTACAAAACACACACACACCACAGTCAGAGAACAAAACACACACACACACACACACTACAGTCAGAGAACAAAACACACACACACCACAGTCAGAGAACAAAACACACACACACCACAGTCAGAGTACAAAACACACACACACACACACACACACACCACAGTCAGAGAACAAAACACACACACACCACAGTCAGAGTACAAAACACACACACACCACAGTCAGAGAACAAAACACACACACACCACAGTCAAGAGTACAAAACACACACACACACCACAGTCAGAGAACAAAACACACACACACACACACACACACCACAGTCAGAGAACAAAACACACACACACCACAGTCAGAGAACAAAACACACACACACCACAGTCAGAGAACAGAATACACACACACACCACAGTCAGAGTACAAAACACACACACACACAGTCAAACACACACTCATCATCAAATAGACGATCACACACACACTCGCTAACACACACACACACTTCTGTCTGAGGTGTTGTGTTATAATGACAGCGGTTGTTCACAGATCGAGGCGTGATGAAGATCTACGGCTCCCTCTAGTGGCAGTAGACCGTAAACACACACACACTCACTACACACATACACACACACACACTCACTAAAGCTCGTCACACACACACACACACTAAAGCTTGTCACACACACTCACTAAAACTCGTCACACACACACACACACACACACACACTAAAGCTCGTCACACACACACACACACACACACTAAAGCTTGTCACACACACTCACTAAAACTCGTCACACACACACACACACACACACACACACACACACACACACACTTACCCGGGCGTTGACCAGTGACCAGCACATGCTACTGGTGTCCAGCTTGTGAATGTCGTTGGAGAAACAGTCGGCCTGAGAACACAAACACACACACGTCTAAAACACAGGTTCATCAAGTTAGCACTGAAGTTCATCACTGAAGACACACACACACACACTCACGCACGCACACACACACACACACACACACACACACACACACCAGCTGCTCGTATCCACCGAAGATGAACATGGCTTTTCCCAGAACGCAGGCCGAGTGTCCGTCTCTGGCGCCCGGAACCGTTCCCGAGATCTTGGGAGTGAACCATCGGTGCTGATCTGAGAACAGAAGAACCGTTAGCAGGAGACACACACAATGAGTCTGCAGGAGTCTAATGAGTCTACTTGAGTCTGCATGAGTCAGAGTGAGTCAGAGTGAGTCAGAGTGAGTCAGAGTGAGTCAGAGTGAGTCTGAGTGAGTCTGAGTGAGTCTGAGTGAGTCTGAGTGAGTCAGAGTGAGTCAGAGTGAGTCAGAGTGAGTCTGCATGAGTCTGCAGGAGTCTAATGAGTCTACTTGAGTCTGCATGAGTCAGAGTGAGTCAGAGTGAGTCAGAGTGAGTCTGAGTGAGTCAGAGTGAGTCAGAGTGAGTCAGAGTGAGTCTGCATGAGTCTGCAGGAGTCTAATGAGTCTACTTGAGTCTGCATGAGTCAGAGTGAGTCAGAGTGAGTCAGAGTGAGTCTGAGTGAGTCTGAGTGAGTCAGAGTGAGTCAGAGTGAGTCAGAGTGAGTCTGAGTGAGTCTAATGAGTCTACTTGAGTCTGCATGAGTCAGAGTGAGTCAGAGTGAGTCTGAGTGAGTCTGAGTGAGTCTGAGTGAGTCTGAGTAAGTCAGAGTAAGTCAGAGTGAGTCAGAGTGAGTCTGCATGAGTCTGCAGGAGTCTAATGAGTCTACTTGAGTCTGCATGAGTCAGAGTGAGTCAGAGTGAGTCAGAGTGAGTCTGCGAGAGTCTGTGAGAGTCTGTGAGAGTCTGAGTGAGTCTGCATGAGTCTGGAGGAGTCTAATGAGTCTACTTGAGTCTGCATGAGTCAGAGTGAGTCAGAGTGAGTCAGAGTGAGTCAGAGTGAGTCAGAGTGAGTCTGCGAGAGTCTGCGAGAGTCTGAGTGAGTCTGCAAGAGTCTGCGTGGCGTGAGTCTGCGTGAGTCTGCGTGGCGTGAGTCTGAGTGAGTCTGCGAGAGTCTGAGTGAGTCTACAATAGACTGTGTGAGCGCCACCTACTGACGTCGAAGGCGTACAGCACGTTACACGCGCCCTCTGTGTCGTTCCTGCCGCCCCAGATGAAGATGGTCTCGTCCAGAAGGACAGCAGTGTGTCCGTAGCGCATGTAGGGAACCTCCCGAGTGTGTTCTCGCCCTCCGGTGCGCACCGGCGGCAGCTTCGTCCAGCGCAGAGACACTGCCGACACACACACACACACACACACACATGAGACGCTTGCAGAGACACACACACAAGACGCTCACATGAGACGCTCACACACACACACACCCACACAAGACACTTGCAGAGACACACACAAGACGCTCACATGAGACGCTCACACACACACACACACACGAGACGCTCACAGAGACACACACACAAGACGCTCACATGAGACGCTCACACACACACACAAGACACTCACATATGGATCCAGCAAACCTCAAAAACACCATTCAGTTTAACTTAATTCAACTTTATTTGTATGGCACTTTCTACTATTACATTGTTTCAAAGCATCTTCACAAGAAATTCGGTAACACTTTACAATAAGGTTCATTTGGAATAATGTAACGAACCTTATTGTAAAGTGTTACCAGAAATGCTTGTTTCAATGTTAAAATTTAGGAAGTATTCTGTTATCAGTCAGAGATGAGTGTGTCAAAGTAACGTCCATATGACTGATACTCAGCTATAATATCAGCTATAAACTGATACTCAGCTATAATATCAGCTATAATGAATGTAATGTCATGTGTTCAGACAATCTCAATTTGAATATCGTGTTGAGCTGATTTGCATATGAATATGAGCGTCAGGATTGTCCCTCACCGGAGTTGAAGACGTGCACGTCGATCTGCCTGAGCGTGTCGTAGTCTTCCCCCGAGCAGTACCCGCCGAACGAGTACACCTTGTGCCCGACCGCCACCGCCGCGTGGTTGACCCGCCGCGGGCCGCCCTCCAGGTGCACCGTCCAGCGTAACATCCCACGCCTAGACCTCCATCAGCACCATCAGCAGCCGCATCACTGCTCCGTCAGACCAGCCAATCAGAGGACAGCTGGGGGGTTACAACACTTTATTAAAGGGAGAGTTCAGCCAAAAATTTAATTAGCCCATGATATAATCACCCTATAGTCATACTAGGTATAGGCCTATATGACATTCTTCTTTCAGACAAATACAATCAGAGTTAGCCTATATAAAAAATGTCCTGGCTCTTCCAAGCTTTATAATGGCTAGGGCTGTCACTTTTGTGAAAAAATCCAGTTCGATTTGAGACATAAGTGTTCATTGAATCGATTGTAAAATCGATTTTCCATGTCTAAAGACGTTTCCATTTTCAACACCAAATATAGGCAAATCCACGGACACCTAACAGGCGTTAGGACGAGCGTAAAGAGGGCGCTTGTAAGTCAGCAATATTTCTGAAGATTTATTGGCGTGAAGTTTCGTGCACAATGACAAACAGGAGTGACACATTCAGGGATTGAAATTAACACCCGCCAAATGCGGGTAAAAATTTACTTTGGCAGAATCACGCTGTCAAATCACGAGCCAATTTGGCATTTCTATGTTTACTCACTTTGCTGGGGAAGTTCGTGTAGCCAAAGCTGCGCAGATTTAGCGCGAATACGCAACTCGTGAGTCCTCTTGATATATATACACTAGATGGCGCCTCGGGGTTCTAAGCATGTGTCAAAACCGCCGCCATCTTGGAACAGGGGTCTTGTCATAGGAAGTAGCTAACGCTGCTATCTCTGCCTTCGAATTCATGGATGATGGCGGACTTCTGTGCTGTATGATGTTCACACGAGCGAAATCTGAAATAGGAAGAATGTTTTTAAATGTTTTTCTGGAATCAATGATAAATACCGTCTGACCGTTGGGACGACCAAAAAAACAAAACAAAAAATCGCATTCATGACGATTTATGGTGATTTTATTTCCGTTAGACCTTTGTCTACATTAAAGAGGGGCTCCCCTGTTCATGATGGCGGCTCTATTGACGCATTCGTTCTAATAAACGGCCGTAGCCAAGGCCACATCTAGTGTATATATCTATGAGTCCTCTTGATATATTAAATACAGCGTATTGAGCAGAATCTGCGCATTTCTGGCTTGCTTGAACACACACGTCACTGAGCAACAAATAACGGCGCGCTTGTTCACTTGCATTGAAGTAATAACGAATATTAGAAAGCATTTTGTTAACAAAACAGACATTGTTATTTTCCAACATCCTACATGTTCTGTGTACTGTATTGATCTGTCCACCTAAAACACATTTTTGGTAAAAAAATAAAGAAAAAAAAGAAAAGAAAAAAGGACGTTATTGTGCATCCATCCATCATAAAAGTGCATCCATCCATCATAAAAGTGCATCTGTCCATCATAAAAGTGCATCTATCCATCATAAAAGTGCATCTGTCCATCATAAAAGTGCATCTGTCCATCATAAAAGTGCATCCATCCATCATAAAAGTGCATCTATCCATCATAAAAGTGCATCTAAAAGTGCATCTATCCATCATAAAAGTGCATCTGTCCATCATAAAAGTGCATCTGTCCATCATAAAAGTGCATCCATCCATCATAAAAGTGCATCTATCCATCATAAAAGTGCATCTATCCATCATAAAAGTGCATCTATCCATCATAAAAGTGCATCTAAAAGTGCATCTATCCATCATAAAAGTGCATCTGTCCATCATAAAAGTGCATCTGTCCATCATAAAAGTGCATCTATCCATCATAAAAGTGCATCCATCCATCATAAAAGTGCATCTATCCATCATAAAAGTGCATCTGTCCATCATAAAAGTGCATCTGTCCATCATAAAAGTGCATCTGTCCATCATAAAAGTGCATCCATCCATCATAAAAGTGCATCTATCCATCATAAAAGTGCATCTATCCATCATAAAAGTGCATCTAAAAGTGCATCTATCCATCACAAAAGTGCATCTATCCATCATAAAAGTGCATCTATCCATCATAAAAGTGCATCTGTCCATCATAAAAGTGCATCTGTCCATCATAAAAGTGCATCCATCCATCATAAAAGTGCATCTATCCATCATAAAAGTGCATCTATCCAT
>JAULUF010000025.1:38352500-38355000 GCA_031834385.1 Semotilus atromaculatus | reverse complement strand
CAGCCCGGTCACGTGATCACATGACCTCCGTCAGCCCGGTCACCTGATCACATGACCTTCATCAGACGCCTCCTGAGTCACATGACCTCCATCAGCCCCCCTCCTCGCAGAGAAACAGGATTTTATCTAGATAGATTTACAAATAAACACATTTGATGCTGAAAAATCTCCTCTTTAATTGGCTGCAACTACAGAAACGATAAGGCTCATGAAGGAATGTGAATTCATATCACTTCTTTAAACACTGACAGAAATTCCTAAGCTCATGTTTTCTTCATAAGAGCTCATATTTCCTCTCTTCAAGTGTTAAAGCCAAAGTGTTCGTCCTCCGTGTGTGTGTGCATTACTGCTGTCGTCTGCAGCTCAGGGTTAGGGTCATGTCATTCTCAGTGGACCTTATCCAACACATTTGACAGATTTGTAGATAAACAAGCTGATTAGATTAGTTCAATCAAAATCTCAGTGGAGGAGTTCACACTGTTCACTGAGCGGATGAAGCACAAACAGCTGAGACACAGCGCTACACACACCAGAGCTACACACACCAGAGCTACACACACCAGAGCTACACACACCAGAGCTACACACACCAGAGCTACACACACCAGAGCTACACACACCATACACACACCAGAGCTACACACACCAGAGCTACACACACCAGCGCTACACACACCGGCGCTACACACAACAGAGCTACACACACCGGCGCTACACACACCGGCGCTACACACACCGGCGCTACACACACCGGAGCTACACACACCGGCGCTACACACACCGGCGCTACACACACCAGAGCTACACACACCAGCGCTACACACACCAGAGCTACACACACCAGAGCTACACACACCAGAGCTACACACACCAGAGCTACACACACCGGCGCTACACACACCGGCGCTACACACACCAGAGCTACACACACCAGAGCTACACACACCAGCGCTACACACACCGGAGCTACACACACCAGAGCTACACACACCAGAGCTACACACACCAGCGCTACACACACCATACACACACCGGCGCTACACACACCGGCACTACACACACCAGAGCTACACACACACCGGCGCTACACACACCAGCGCTACACACACCAGAGCTACACACACCAGAGCTACACACACCGGCGCTACACACACACCGGCGCTACACACACCAGCGCTACACACACCAGAGCTACACACACCAGAGCTACACACACCAGAGCTACACACACACCGGCGCTACACACACCAGCGCTACACACACCAGAGCTACACACACACCGGCGCTACACACACCAGCGCTACACACACCAGAGCTACACACACCAGCGCTACACACACCAGAGCTACACACACACCGGCGCTACACACACCAGAGCTACACACACCAGCGCTACACACACCAGCGCTACACACACCAGAGCTACACACACCAGAGCTACACACACCAGCGCTACACACACCAGAGCTACACACACACCGGCGCTACACACACCAGCGCTACACACACCGGCGCTACACACACCAGCGCTACACACACCAGAGCTACACACACCAGCGCTACACACACCAGAGTTACACACACCAGCGCTACACACACCAGCGCTACACACACCAGCGCTACACACACCAGAGCTACACACCAGCGCTACACACACCGGCACTGCAGAGGTCAGGCTTGTTCTGGTCGGACTGGTTTCTGTCAGCTGAAGGCATTCTCTGAAGTAAATAAACGTGTGTACGAGATCCTGACGCTTGTTCTCATCACACACTCTCTAAAGATCTCGGTTAGAAGGGATGTGTTCTAGTTCAGTTGCTCTTCCTCAGTTTAGCATTGAGAGTTACTGAAGCGATTACCGGCTTGTTCACGGATGGATTTGTTGCTAAAGCTCCTCAGTTCTGCCGCACTCTCAAACTTTATTCTGTAATTCTCAGCAAATTCCTCACATGCTTATGGTCGTTTCTCTTTAGTGTTTGTTTGTTTGTGATGTAAAGTGCGACCAGCAAGAGCGTTTTCTGCTCCTCTATATTGATCCTTTCATTAAAGCATTTTCTGTTCATTAAAGCATTTTCTGTTCATTATGTTTGCAGCGTGTGATGTTTCTAATCTCAGCTATGTTGTTATATATGATGTCAGACCGGGGAATAAATCCTTTCCTGAAGATGATGATGATGATGTTAGTTGGGCATGTCCAGCAGAGGGCAGTGAAGCTCAGTGTTCTGCAGTCTTGAGGAGAAGTCCTGGACTTCATCAAACATCACAGAGGATCATCTTCTATTCTCTCTCTGTGTGTGTGTGTGTGTGTGTGTGTGTGTAATAACCAGAGCTGACGGAAGAGTTTTATCTTACATCTACTGTCATTCAAGCCCTGGTCACGTACACTGGAACAAATCCTCATTTCTGCTGGTCAAACACACGTCACTGACACCAAACATCAGCATGTTAGAAGAAACGTCTTACTCTTAGAAATAAAGAACCATTTCTGGTTCCCCAACAAACC
>JAULUF010000025.1:38327500-38347500 GCA_031834385.1 Semotilus atromaculatus | reverse complement strand
TATGAATCTATCTTTCAAGGGAAATTATGGTCTTTAGAAAAGTTTCAATGTTATTTTCATTTAATCTTTCTTTTTCTTTCCTGATAAAGCAGCGTTTATGAGCGCTGTTTCTGTCACTCCTAGAGCGCCTCCTGCTGGACCTCTTAGTAAACACTGCAAACACTGCTATTGTAGAATTTCTCTACAATATTCACTCATGCCAGTATAGTCCATCTACTTCAGTATTTCCTCTCTCAATCAGTAGAAAATGTGGTAAACACCCAGTCGTGCTTGGAAATAAAATAAAAAAATACCATCATATACCAGTATAATTTTGAAGAATGCTGTAATATAAATTTTTGGTCATGCTACCCAGCACGAGGCATGTGCTGTCTCGTCTCTCTGAGGGTCAGTGCTGTCTCGTCTCTCTGAGGGTCAGTGCTGTCTCGTCTCTCTGAGGGTCAGTGCTGTCTCGTCTCTCTGAGGGTCAGTGCTGTCTCGTCTCTCTGAGGGTCAGTGCTGTCTCGTCTCTCTGAGGGTCAGTGCTGTCTCGTCTCTCTGAGGGTCAGTGCTGTCTCGTCTCTCTGAGGGTCAGTGCTGTCTCGTCTCTCTGAGGGTCAGTGCTGTCTCGTCTCTCTGAGGGTCAGTGCTGTCTCGTCTCTCTGAGGGTCAGTGCTGTCTCGTCTCTCTGAGGGTCAGTGCTGTCTCGTCTCTCTGAGGGTCAGTGCTGTCTCGTCTCTCTGAGGGTCAGTGCTGTCTCGTCTCTCTGAGGGTCAGTGCTGTCTCGTCTCTCTGAGGGTCAGTGCTGTCTCGTCTCTCTGAGGGTCAGTGCTGTCACGTCTCTCTGAGGGTCAGTGCTGTCTCGTCTCTCTGAGGGTCAGTGCTGTCTCATCTCTCTGAGGGTCAGTGCTGTCTCGTCTCTCTGAGGGTCAGTGCTGTCTCGTCTCTCTGAGGGTCAGTGCTGTCTCGTCTCTCTGAGGGTCAGTGCTGTCTCGTCTCTCTGAGGGTCAGTGCTGTCTCGTCTCTCTGAGGGTCAGTGCTGTCTCGTCTCTCTGAGGGTCAGTGCTGTCTCGTCTCTCTGAGGGTCAGTGTTGTCTCGTCTCTCGTCTCTCTGAGGGTCAGTGCTGTCTCGTCTCTCTGAGGGTCAGTGCTGTCTCGTCTCTCTGAGGGTCAGTGCTGTCTCGTCTCTCTGAGGGTCAGTGCTGTCTCGTCTCTCTGAGGGTCAGTGCTGTCTCGTCTCTCTGAGGGTCAGTGTTGTCTCGTCTCTCTGAGGGTCAGTGCTGTCTCGTCTCTCTGAGGGTCAGTGCTGTCTCGTCTCTCTGAGGGTCAGTGCTGTCTCGTCTCTCTGAGGGTCAGTGCTGTCTCGTCTCTCTGAGGGTCAGTGCTGTCTCGTCTCTCTGAGGGTCAGTGCTGTCTCGTCTCTCTGAGGGTCAGTGCTGTCTCGTCTCTCTGAGGGTCAGTGCTGTCTCGTCTCTCTGAGGGTCAGTGCTGTCTCGTCTCTCTGAGGGTCAGTGCTGTCTCGTCTCTCTGAGGGTCAGTGCTGTCTCGTCTCTCTGAGGGTCAGTGTTGTCTCGTCTCTCTGAGGGTCAGTGCTGTCTCGTCTCTCTGAGGGTCAGTGCTGTCTCGTCTCTCTGAGGGTCAGTGCTGTCTCGTCTCTCTGAGGGTCAGTGCTGTCTCGTCTCTCTGAGGGTCAGTGTTGTCTCGTCTCTCTGAGGGTCAGTGCTGTCTCGTCTCTCTGAGGGTCAGTGCTGTCTCGTCTCTCTGAGGGTCAGTGCTGTCTCGTCTCTCTGAGGGTCAGTGCTGTCTCGTCTCTCTGAGGGTCAGTGTTGTCTCGTCTCTCGTCTCTCTGAGGGTCAGTGCTGTCTCGTCTCTCTGAGGGTCAGTGTTGTCTCGTCTCTCTGAGGGTCAGTGCTGTCTCGTCTCTCTGAGGGTCAGTGTTGTCTCGTCTCTCTGAGGGTCAGTGCTGTCTCGTCTCTCTGAGGGTCAGTGCTGTCTCGTCTCTCTGTCTCTGAGGGTCAGTGCTGTCTCGTCTCTCTGAGGGTCAGTGCTGTCTCGTCTCTCTGAGGGTCAGTGCTGTCTCGTCTCTCTGAGGGTCAGTGCTGTCTCGTCTCTCTGAGGGTCAGTGCTGTCTCGTCTCTCTGAGGGTCAGTGCTGTCTCGTCTCTCTGAGGGTCAGTGTTGTCTCGTCTCTCTGAGGGTCAGTGCTGTCTCGTCTCTCTGAGGGTCAGTGCTGTCTCGTCTCTCTGAGGGTCAGTGTTGTCTCGTCTCTCTGAGGGTCAGTGCTGTCTCGTCTCTCTGAGGGTCAGTGCTGTCTCGTCTCTCTGAGGGTCAGTGCTGTCTCGTCTCTCTGAGGGTCAGTGCTGTCTCGTCTCTCTGAGGGTCAGTGTTGTCTCGTCTCTCTGAGGGTCAGTGCTGTCTCGTCTCTCTGAGGGTCAGTGCTGTCTCGTCTCTCTGAGGGTCAGTGCTGTCTCGTCTCTCTGAGGGTCAGTGCTGTCTCGTCTCTCTGAGGGTCAGTGTTGTCTCGTCTCTCGTCTCTCTGAGGGTCAGTGCTGTCTCGTCTCTCTGAGGGTCAGTGTTGTCTCGTCTCTCTGAGGGTCAGTGCTGTCTCGTCTCTCTGAGGGTCAGTGTTGTCTCGTCTCTCTGAGGGTCAGTGCTGTCTCGTCTCTCTGAGGGTCAGTGCTGTCTCGTCTCTCTGAGGGTCAGTGCTGTCTCGTCTCTCTGAGGGTCAGTGCTGTCTCGTCTCTCTGAGGGTCAGTGCTGTCTCGTCTCTCTGAGGGTCAGTGCTGTCTCGTCTCTCTGAGGGTCAGTGCTGTCTCGTCTCTCTGAGGGTCAGTGCTGTCTCGTCTCTCTGAGGGTCAGTGCTGTCTCGTCTCTCTGAGGGTCAGTGTTGTCTCGTCTCTCTGAGGGTCAGTGCTGTCTCGTCTCTCTGAGGGTCAGTGCTGTCTCGTCTCTCTGAGGGTCAGTGTTGTCTCGTCTCTCTGAGGGTCAGTGCTGTCTCGTCTCTCTGAGGGTCAGTGCTGTCTCGTCTCTCTGAGGGTCAGTGCTGTCTCGTCTCTCTGAGGGTCAGTGCTGTCTCGTCTCTCTGAGGGTCAGTGTTGTCTCGTCTCTCGTCTCTCTGAGGGTCAGTGCTGTCTCGTCTCTCTGAGGGTCAGTGTTGTCTCGTCTCTCTGAGGGTCAGTGTTGTCTCGTCTCTCTGAGGGTCAGTGCTGTCTCGTCTCTCTGAGGGTCAGTGCTGTCTCGTCTCTCTGAGGGTCAGTGCTGTCTCGTCTCTCTGAGGGTCAGTGCTGTCTCGTCTCTCTGAGGGTCAGTGCTGTCTCGTCTCTCTGAGGGTCAGTGTTGTCTCGTCTCTCGTCTCTCTGAGGGTCAGTGCTGTCTCGTCTCTCTGAGGGTCAGTGCTGTCTCGTCTCTCTGAGGGTCAGTGCTGTCTCGTCTCTCTGAGGGTCAGTGTTGTCTCGTCTCTCGTCTCTCTGAGGGTCAGTGCTGTCTCGTCTCTCTGAGGGTCAGTGTTGTCTCGTCTCTCTGAGGGTCAGTGCTGTCTCGTCTCTCTGAGGGTCAGTGTTGTCTCGTCTCTCTGAGGGTCAGTGCTGTCTCGTCTCTCTGAGGGTCAGTGTTGTCTCGTCTCTCGTCTCTCTGAGGGTCAGTGTTGTCTCGTCTCTCTGAGGGTCAGTGCTGTCTCGTCTCTCTGAGGGTCAGTGCTGTCTCGTCTCTCTGAGGGTCAGTGCTGTCTCGTCTCTCTGAGGGTCAGTGCTGTCTCGTCTCTCTGAGGGTCAGTGCTGTCTCGTCTCTCTGAGGGTCAGTGCTGTCTCTCTGAGGGTCAGTGTTGTCTCGTCTCTCTGAGGGTCAGTGTTGTCTCGTCTCTCTGAGGGTCAGTGCTGTCTCGTCTCTCTGAGGGTCAGTGCTGTCTCGTCTCTCTGAGGGTCAGTGCTGTCTCGTCTCTCTGAGGGTCAGTGCTGTCTCGTCTCTCTGAGGGTCAGTGCTGTCTCGTCTCTCTGAGGGTCAGTGCTGTCTCGTCTCTCTGAGGGTCAGTGCTGTCTCGTCTCTCTGAGGGTCAGTGCTGTCTCGTCTCTCTGAGGGTCAGTGCTGTCTCGTCTCTCTGAGGGTCAGTGTTGTCTCGTCTCTCTGCAGGTGTTCTTCTGCACGTACTGAATGACGCTCTGGGGTCGGTGGTGGTGGTCGTGGCCTCGGCTCTGTTCTACGTGTGGCCCCTGGCCCCCGAGAGCCCGTGCAACTGGCAGTGTTACGTGGACCCCAGTCTGACCCTCGTCATGGTGGCCATCATCATGTCAACCGCCATTCCACTGGTCAAAGAAACCGCTGGAATCCTGTTGCAGATGAGTCCGGCTGACCTGCGGCTGAGCCCCGTCCGTGAGTTCACCAGCACACACACACACACACGTACACACACACACACACACACACACACACAGGTTTGTTTTTGTGATTTATGAGGACATTCCATAGGCGTAATGGTTTTTATACTGTACAAACTATATATTCTATCCCCTTACACACACACACACACACACATACACACACACACACACACACACACACTGCCCCTGTCCCTAAACCTACCCATCACAGGAGACATGCTGCATTTTTACATTTTAAAAAAAACATTGTTTTTTATGTTTTTTAAGCTATTTGAAATATGAGGACTCATGCAATGTCCTCATAAGTCACGTGTAAGTTGTAATACCAGTGTAATATGCATGTCATTATACACATTTGTGTCCTCATATATCACAAAAACAAACACACACACACTGATGAGTCCGGCTGACCTGCGGCTGAGCCCCGTCCGTGAGTTCATCAGCACGCACACACACACACACACACACACACACACTGATGAGTCCGGCTGAACTGCGGCTGAGCCCCGTCTGTGAGTTCACCAGCACACACACACACACACACACACACACTGATGAGTCCGGCTGACCTGCGGTTGAGCCCCGTCTGTGAGTTCACCAGCACACACACACACACACACACACACACACTGATGAGTCCGGCTGACCTGCAGCTGAGCCCCGTCTGTGAGTTCACCAGCACACACACACACACACACACACACACACTGATGAGTCCGGCTGACCTGCGGTTGAGCCCCGTCTGTGAGTTCACAAGCACACACACACACACACACACACTGATGAGTCCGGCTGACCTGCGGTTGAGCCCCGTCCATGAGTTCACAAGCACACACACACACACACTGATGAGTCCGGCTGATCTGCGGTTGAGCCCCGTCTCTGAGTTCACCAGCACACACACACACACACACACACACTGATGAGTCCGGCTGATCTGCGGTTGAGCCCCGTCTCTGAGTTCACCAGCACACACACACACACACACACACTGATGAGTCCGGCTGATCTGCAGTTGAGCCCCGTCTGTGAGTTCACAAGCACACACACAGACACACACACACACCCACAGACACACACACACACACACTGATGAGTCCGGCTGATCTGCAGTTGAGCCCCGTCTGTGAGTTACAAGCACACACACACACAGACACACACACACACCCACACTGATGAGTCCGGCTGATCTGCGGTTGAGCCCCGTCTGTGAGTTCACAAGCACACACACACACACACACACACTGATGAGTCCGGCTGATCTGCAGTTGAGCCCCGTGCGTGAGTTCACAAGCACACACACACACACACACACACACACACACACACACACACAGACACACAGACACACACACACTGATGAGTTCGGCTGATCTGCGGTTGAGCCCCGTCTGTGAGTTCACAAGCACACACACACACACACTGATGAGTCCGGCTGAACTGCGGCTGAGCCCCGTCTGTGAGTTCACCAGCACACACACACACACACACACACACACTGATGAGTCCGGCTGACCTGCGGTTGAGCCCCGTCTGTGAGTTCACAAGCACACACACACACACACACACAGATGAGTCCGGCTGATCTGCGGTTGAGCCCCGTCGGTGAGTTCACCAGCACACACACACACACACACTGATGAGTCCGGCTGATCTGCGGTTGAGCCCCGTCGGTGAGTTCACCAGCACACACACACACACACACACACACACACTGATGAGTCCGGCTGATCTGCGGTTGAGCCCCGTCGGTGAGTTCACCAGCACACGCACACACACACACACACACTGATGAGTCCGGCTGATCTGCGGTTGAGTCCCGTCTCTGAGTTCACCAGCACACACACACACACACACACACTGATGAGTCCGGCTGATCTGCAGTTGAGCCCCGTCTGTGAGTTCACAAGCACACACACAGACACACACACACACACACTGATGAGTCCGGCTGATCTGCAGTTGAGCCCCGTCTGTGAGTTCACAAGCACACACACACACACACACACACCCACAGACACACACACACACACACACACACACACACTGATGAGTCCGGCTGATCTGCGGTTGAGCCCCGTCTGTGAGTTCACAAGCACACACACACACACACACACACTGATGAGTCCGGCTGATCTGCAGTTGAGCCCCGTGCGTGAGTTCACAAGCACACACACACACACACACACACACACACAGACACACAGACACACACACACACACTGATGAGTTCGGCTGATCTGCGGTTGAGCCCCGTCTGTGAGTTCACAAGCACACACACACACACACTGATGAGTCCGGCTGAACTGCGGCTGAGCCCCGTCTGTGAGTTCACCAGCACACACACACACACACACACACTGATGAGTCCGGCTGACCTGCGGTTGAGCCCCGTCTGTGAGTTCACAAGCACACACACACACACACACACACACACACACACAGATGAGTCCGGCTGATCTGCGGTTGAGCCCCGTCCGTGAGTTCACCAGCACACACACACACACACACACACACACTGATGAGTCCGGCTGATCTGCGGTTGAGCCCTGTCTGTGAGTTCACAAGCACACACACACACACACACACACACACACACACACTGATGAGTCCGGCTGACCTGCGGTTGAGCCCCGTCTGTGAGTTCACAAGCGCACACACACACACACACACACACACACACAGATGAGTCCGGCTGATCTGCGGTTAAACTCCGTCCGTGAGTTCACCAGCACACACACAGTCACACACACACTGATAAAGCTGACAAAAGGGGGTTTTCATAGAGAATCAATTGATAAACCATTTCTAGTTCTAAAGAAAGACAGAAATGTTTCTGGAACAAGAACAGATGTGGGCGGGGCTTGATTGAGTATGTGAGGAATTGATTGGATGGTTGTGGTTTGCTATTGGCAACCACAGGGTCAGTGATGATCTCATGTGAGTGACAGGTTATAGCCCCGCCCTCGTCATCAGAGAAGAGAAGCTGCAAGAGGAACTTATTCTGAATCAAGATTACCAGGAACAGGAGTTTAAAACACTGATAAATAATTTAGAATAATCACTGAGATATTCCATAAATGTCCACTGTGGTTTCATGCTCACTTTAATGGAAAAGCTTCCCGCTCATGACGCTTGTTTTTGTGTGTGTCCCAGTGGAGAGTGTGTGCAAACTCCCCGGCGTGACGAGCGTGCACGAGGCTCATGTGTGGGAGCTGGCGAAGGGGCGTAACGTGGCGTCGCTGCACGTGCGCGTGTGTCCCGAGCTGGCGGACCTGAGTGGGGCGGGATGGGTCGGGCTCCACGGGCAGATCCTGACGCTGTTCCACCGGGCCGGGGTCCACAGCGTGACGGTGCAGCTGGAGCGGGCCGAGGGAGAGACGGACACCGGACACTGCAGCGGAGTGTGTGTGTCGCCCGCCTGCGCCAAGCTCTCCTGCTGTCCTGCCGGCGCCACCTCCGTGAGTGTGTGTGACGGAAAGCCCTCAGCGAGTGTGTGTGACGGACACCCCTCCTCGCCCTCGGGGGACGTGGCTGTTGACATGCTGAGCGCTGGATCCGCCCTGCTGAGAGAGACACACACAGACACACACAGCCTGAACACACCTGACAAGTGTGCCCAAAGCACCAAGTTTTAAAGCTACAAAGCTGGTTTTTCAGAAGCATGGAAGATTTTTGTCCTGGACTAAAAACCCAGAATGTTTTAGTCTGAGACAGAATCCCAGCCGGATCTGAGAAACAGTGCTGTGATATTCTGCAGAACACAAAAGACTGTTTAAAGGGATAGTGCACCCAAAAATGAAAATTAGGCAATGATTTACTCGCCCTCAAGGCATCCTAGGTGTATATGACACTCTTCTTTCAGACGAACACAATCAGAGTTATATCAAACATGTCCTGCTCTTGAGCTCTTCCAAGCTTTCAGCCGTCGCGTCTGATATAGCAGATGTAGAGCACATTCATTTTAAAAGAGGAACAGAGAACATCTTTCCTGGTTCGGTTGAAACGGCCCAAATTCACAGCCCAGTGTCCTCACACTCGGACTAGACTCTTGTGGCGATCTCAGGCTGATACTGACCCTTCCGGCAGTAAATCAGTGAGTAAATCATGGGCTAATCTTCATGAGTGTGTGCATAATCCCTGTGACCCTCCAGGTCTGAGTCCAGTGCTGGACTGGAACTGGTCAGCTGGTCCATCTCTCCACACGTCCAGCTCGGATCTGCCCACAATAAAAAGATTCGGAAACACTTTATTTTACTCGATCATTGTTATGTAGTTACTATAGTAATAACTATAAATTATGCATAATTACACACAACAACTAACCCTCAACCAAATCAAATCCTAACCCTAATGTAAGTACATGTAGTTAATTAATATTACTCCGTACTTCAATATACACTCACCGGCCACTTTATTAGGTACACCTGTCCAACTGCTCCTTAACACTTAATTTCTAAGCAGCCAATCACATGGCGGCAACTCAGTGCATTTAGGCATGTAGACATGGTCAAGACAATCTCCTGCAGTTCAAACCGAGCATCAGTATGGGGAAGAAAGGTGATTTGAGTGACTTTGAACGTGGCATGATTGTTGGTGCCAGAAGGGCTGGTCTGAGTATTTCAGAAACTGCTAATCTACTGGGATTTTCACGCACAACCATCTCTAGGGTTTACAGAGAATGGTCCGAAAAAGAAAAAACATCCAGTGAGCGGCAGTTCTGTGGGCGGAAATGCCTTGTTGATGCCAGAGGTCAGAGGAGAATGGCCAGACTGGTTCGAGCTGATAGAAGGGCAACAGTGACTCAAATAACCACCCGTTACAACCAAGGTGGGCAGAAGAGCATCTCTGAACGCACAGTACGTCGAACTTTGAGGCAGATGGGCTACAGCAGCAGAAGACCACACCGGGTGCCACTCCTTTCAGCTAAGAACAGGAAACTGAGGCTACAATTTGCACAAGCTCATCGAAATTGGACAATAGAAGATTGGAAAAACGTTGCCTGGTCTGATGAGTCTCGATTTCTGCTGCGACATTCGGATGGTAGGGTCAGAATTTGGTGTCTACAACATGAAAGCATGGATCCATCCTGCCTTGTATCAACGGTTCAGGCTGGTGGTGGTGGTGTCATGGTGTGGGGAATATTTTCTTGGCACTCTTTGGGCCCCTTGGTACCAATTGAGCATCGTTGCAACGCCACAGCCTACCTGAGTATTGTTGCTGACCATGTCCATCCCTTTATGACCACAATGTACCCAACTTCTGATGGCTACTTTCAGCAGGATAATGCGCCATGTCATAAAGCTGGAATCATCTCAGACTGGTTTCTTGAACATGACAATGAGTTCGCTGCACTCAAATGGCCTCCACAGTCACCAGATCTCAATCCAATAGAGCATCTTTGGGATGTGGTGGAACGGGAGATTCGCATCATGGATGTGCAGCCGACAAATCTGCGGCAACTGTGTGATGCCATCATGTCAATATGGACCAAACTCCCTGAGGAATGCTTCCAGCACCTTGTTGAATCTATGCCACGAAGAATTGAGGCAGTTCTGAAGGCAAAAGGGGGTCCAACCCGTTACTAGCATGGGGTACCTAATAAAGTGGCCGGTGAGTGTATAATTGCACTGCAACACTGACACCTTAAAATAAAATAAAGTGTAACCAAAGATTAATTTTGCTTACAGACAATCAAGCAAAATTGAAATATGAAAAATATTAATATGTAAATTGTAAAGTATGTGTGTGGTATTTGCCTTAGTGTCTCCAATGCTTGCACTTATTTAAATAAAACAAATAATAATTTGTATTACAGTGATATGGAATGATTATAAATCTCAGTAACATGTGCTTCATTGTTTTAATGCAACAGATCTGCAGTTCCTTATGTTTTGGGGTTAAATTAGACCTGGACATTGTTTCATGAGATTCACAACAAAATAAGTGTTTTTCTTCTTATTATTTATTGTTTCTTTTGCTCTTGATAATCATCATAACTGTTTGATAATTCAGGGAAACACAGAATTAACTGATATTTAGTTCATTGTGTTGTGTGTGTGAGAGAATCGAATGTAAACTGTATACACTAATAGGAAACATTGTGGTTAAATTATGATTTAGCCTTTATAAGTAAACAGATTTGAATGGAAATGATTTGTGAACTGAGTTTTTGTGTGTGTGTGTGTGTGTGTTGAGCTGAAGATTCACCTGATGATGAGCTGCAAAAACATCTTTGAATGGACGAGTGTTTCATGACATCAGACTCAACAGTGTATTCAAGAACAGGCAGAGATATAACACTAGAGGGCAGCAGAGACACACACACACTCTCTCTCTCTCTCTCTCTCTCTCTCACACACACACACACACACACACACATTCTCTCTCACACACACACACACACACACATTCTCTCTCTCTCTCTCTCTCACACACACGCACACGCGGCACACACAGCCATGAGACAATCAGATGAAGCACTAAAAGCTCATTATTCTCGGACATCTGAGATCCTCACAGAAGACGACGGCGACTATTAAACATGGAAGAGCTGAAGGTGTCAGTCTCTGGGAACATCTCTTCCTGGAAGCAGAAGCGTCAGAACACACACACACACACACACTGATGTGGAAAGAGGGGCGGGGCTCGAACACAACAATCAATAAAACACAGATCTAACTCTCAATTACACACACCAGTGAATAATAAGTCAGAGGAGGCGAAAACAAGAGTTTGAGCCGCTTCGCTATATAAACACACATATGACCATAAACACACATGACCGTGCAGAGGTGAGACTGCCTCAAACTTACAATTTCTAGTGTGTGAATACATTCATTTTAATCATAATACAGGGTTAGGGTTAGATTACAGAGAGGACGCACATTTGATTAAAACTCTACTCAACCTTATTCAATGAGCCCAAGAACATCGCTTGATCTCAGCAGAAAGCTGAATTATAGCCAATACTAAAGGGACTTTTATTATAATTGATCCCTGGAGCACAAACCGCGCATGCGCGTGTTTCCCGTGTGCGCGTCTCGCGTCTGCGCACGCACGATCTCCGTCAGCATCAACATCATCCCACATGTTACTAAGCAACCAGTAAAGCACTATTTGTTGTTACGGCAACCCCACCTCACCTTCAAACATCCGTGTCACGTGCCTCATTCATCATCGTCAATGAAAGGTAAAATATAGATATCATCATACATGCAGATTTCTGACTCACACACGCATTTGAAAATTCCTACAAACGCAAAAAAGTGCAATAAAATAAAAATGTTGTATGTTTTCTTTCCACTAATCTGAAAGAAGCAAAATTCAGCTCAAAACTGGGAAGTGCATGAAAACACAATGTTCTTAAAGTGTCTCTCTCTTCATACAGGTGAAACTCGAAACATTAGAATAACCTGCAAAAGTTATCATTTTGATTATGGCTTACGGCTTATGGAGACCCCAAATCCAAAATCTCAGAAAATTTTCAGAAAAGTTGCTTCAATGCATTTAGGGGTGTGGTCCTGGTCAAGACAATCTCCTGAACTCCAGACTGAATGTCAGAATGGGAAAGAAAGGTGATTTAAGCAATTTTGAGCGTGGCATGGTTGTTGGTGCCAGACGGGCCGGTCTGAGTATTTTACAATCTGCTCTAGGGCTGTCTCTTTTGAGAAAAATCTAATTCGAATGGTTATCAAATATCAAGCAATGTATTCGAATATATTCGAATTTCTACGAGCCCCGCCCCCCCACCAAAAAAAAAAAGAAAAACACCGTAACGGAGATTCAATCACAAATTTATTAACAGTCTGACAGTCATAACCAGGACTCTTTGACTTAAAAAAATCTTTGACTTAATGTTTTAAACAGCAGGTTATCAACTTAATCTATATGAAGTGGCACTATGCATAGCCAATCACAAAATTAGGCTACATGGGAAAAAAAACTGAATCGGAACATCACGGCACAAACAATAACTTGACAGCTTAAACAGCAGCAGGAGTAAAGCCTAATTCATTTCTTAATATTGTTTGCTAGAAACACCAATTTATCAACTTGATTGTGCGCTCAGGCTGGCCGTTCTGTGCATTATCTTCCATTTTCAAAACAGGGAGACTATTGGCAATTATTGGCTTGATTTGGTCATGGGCCGACGCTACAATATGTTTAGAGCGCCCGCTCCTGGATGAGATGGCAAACAATCAAATAAAAAAACAAACGGTCTAATCATAGACTGTAAAAAATGCGCTAAACATGGCACTTTAAAAACTGGATAGTTTATTTATAGTTCGAATACGGATATTTCACGTCATGGTCGAATGCATATTCGAATATCGAATAAAAAGTGACAGCCCTAATCTGCTCAGTTACTGGGATTTTCACGCACAACCATTTCTAGGGTTTACAAAGAATGGTGTGAAAAGGGAAAAACATCCAGTATGCGGCAGTCCTGTGGGCGAAAATGCCTTGTTGATGCTAGAGGTCAGAGGAGAATGGGCCAACTGATTCAAGCTGATAGAAGAGCAACTTTGACTGAAATAACCACTCGTTACAACCGAGGTATGCAGCAAAGCATTTGTGAAGCCACAACACGCACAACCTTGAGGCGGATGGGCTACAACAGCAGAAGACCCCACCGGGTACCACTCATCTCCACTACAAATAGGAAAAAGAGGCTACAATTTGCCAGAGCTCACCAAAATTGGACAGTTGAAGACTGGAAAAATGTTGCCTGGTCTGATGAGTCTCGATTTCTGTTGAGACATTCAGATTAGGGATGGGCATTCGATTAAATTTTCTTAGTCGATCGTCGGGAGAATTAACGATCGACTATCGATTAATCATTAATATTTTTTATATATTAAAATTAATTATTTATTTAACTTTTTATGAAAATACAAAAATAGAGCGTGTTTTTCCTCGATGAGATCTTTATTACAAGATGATCAACTTAGCAGTTAAACTGGACATTCGGCTAAACTTGAAGATATACAGTATGCGCTGCGGTGCTCTAGTCTAAAGCAACGGAACCTGCAGCTGCAAGTTGGCGTTCTCAAACAGAGACCCGATCGTTTGTTCCAAAATAATAATAAAAAACATGTTAAACAATAACTTAACCAAAAACATAATACTACTCAAAATGTAACTCAAAACTATCCAAGGCACGGAGTCGAGAAAGAGTGTGAGAGAGATTAGCCTACAACAAATAGGCTACTTAACAAAGCCTCATAAAAAATAACTAGTAACTCACATACAACTTCTGCACCAGTCTACTGATTTTTGTTGAGAAAGATAAGCATGTTGATGACATGAACTGGGGTCAGACGCGACCACAACCTGTCAAGCCTTGTTTATACTTTCGCCTGGCTCTGCAGCGCGAGTCTCCACAAACAGACGAGGCGTTTATACTCGATGCGCTCGCCTGTGAAACACCTAATACCGCAATGAAGTCACTTTTGCCGCGCGCACATTCGCGCTCGTGCGGACGCGTCGAGTGTAAACAAACTCTTCAGTCCAGCCGCCGAAAACACCCGCTCTGAGGGGACTGACGTTGCCGGGATGCACAGGTACCTCCGCGCTAACTTGACCAGCCCGGGGAACATTATTCCGTTCACAGTGGTGCAATCCAGCGGTTCATTGCTTCAAGGCTCACACTACGCAACTCAACCATATTAGTTTAATCGATAACAAATTAACATGATCGACTAAATTCTTAACGATCAATAATCGATCGTCGATTAATCATGCCCATCCCTAATTCAGATGGTAGAGTCAGAATTTGGCGTAAACAGAATAAGAACATGGATCCATCATGCCTTGTTATGTTTCCACTGTGCAGGCTGGTGGTGGTGGTGTAATGGTGTGGGGGATGTTTTCTTGGCACACTTTAGGCCCCTTAGTGCCAATTGGGCATTGTTTAAATGCCACGGCCTACCTGAGCATTGTTTCTGACCATGTCCATCCCTTTATGGCCACCATGTACCCATCCTCTGATGGCTACTTCCAGCAGGATATTGCACCATGTCACAAAGCTCGAATCATTTCAAATTGGTTTCTTGTCACAGTCACCAGAACTCAACCCAATAGAGCATCTTTGGGATGTGGTGGAACGGGAGCTTCGTGCCCTGGATGTGCATCCCACAAATCTCCATCAACTGCAAGATGCTATCCTATCAATATGGGCCAACATTTCTAAAGAATGCATTCAGCACCTTGTTGAATCAATGCCACGTAGAATTAAGGCAGTTCTGAAGGTGAAAGGGGGTCAAACACAGTATTAGTATGGTGTTCCTAATAATCCTTTAGGTGAGTCTATATTTATATATACGAAATATATTAGTTTCACCTTTTAATTTGAATTACTGAAATACACAAACTTTTGCACGATATTCAAATTTTTTGAGTTTCACCTGTACATATATGATATGATATATTGCAAAATTGATATGATATAACCTTCACGTGTTTTATACCCAGACACACATTCCACATGTTTGAGTGCTTCATATCTACAGATAAACAGAACTGGACAAAAGGGGAACAGAAACACAGAACATTGATTTATTGGAGAACTGATTATAGATTACAGTGATTGAATATACCTGAGTGATCGTGAGGGTGTACATTATGGACACGTGTGTGTTTGTGCGCTGATCACAGTGAGCTGGTCTTCCTCCGTCACACACCCGGACACGAGGAGGAGCTCCAGAGGTCAAGGGTCAGGCCGACAGGACTCAGAGGACCAGAGGTCAAAGGTCAGGCCGACGGGACTCAGAGGTCAAAGGTCAGGCCGACAGGACTCAGATTTGGCCAGTTATTTTGTAATCTAGTGAGTTGGTGAGTCAGCGTTTGCCGTGATGTAAATGCATTTTGTCTGAGAATCGTCGTTCGGTGTGTGTCTGCGCGTGAGAATCGTCGTTCGGTGTGTGTCTGCGCGTGAGAATCGTCGTTCGGTGTGTGTCTGCGCGTGAGAATCGTCGTTCGGTGTGTGTCTGTGCGTGAGAATCGTCGTTCGGTGTGTGTCTGCGCGTGAGAATCGTCGTTCGGTGTGTGTCTGTGCGTGAGAATCTTCATTCGGTGTGTGTCTGTGCGTGAGAATCGTCGTTCGGTGTGTGTCTGCGCGTGAGAATCGTCGTTCGGTGTGTGTCTGCGCGTGAGAATCGTCGTTCGGTGTGTGTCTGCGCGTGAGAATCTTCATTCGGTGTGTGTCTGTGCGTGAGAATCTTCATTCGGTGTGTGTCTGTGCGTGAGAATCGTCGTTCGGTGTGTGTCTGCGCGTGAGAATCGTCGTTCGGTGTGTGTCTGTGCGTGAGAATCTTCATTCGGTGTGTGTCTGTGCGTGAGAATCGTCGTTCGGTGTGTGTCTGCGCGTGAGAATCGTCGTTCGGTGTGTGTCTGTGCGTGAGAATCTTCATTCGGTGTGTGTCTGTGCGTGAGAATCGTCGTTCGGTGTGTGTCTGCGCGTGAGAATCGTCGTTCGGTGTGTGTCTGTGCGTGAGAATCGTCGTTCGGTGTGTGTCTGCGCGTGAGAATCGTCGTTCGGTGTGTGTCTGCGTGAGAATCTTCATTCGGTGTGTGTCTGTGCGTGAGAATCGTCGTTCGGTGTGTGTCTGCGCGTGAGAATCGTCGTTCGGTGTGTGTCTGCGCGTGAGAATCGTCGTTCGGTGTGTGTCTGTGCGTGAGAATCTTCATTCGGTGTGTGTCTGTGCGTGAGAATCGTAGTTCGGTGTGTGTCTGCGCGTGAGAATCGTCGTTCGGTGTGTGTCTGCGCGTGAGAATCGTCGTTCGGTGTGTGTCTGTGCGTGAGAATCGTCGTTCGGTGTGTGTCTGCGCGTGAGAATCGTCGTTCGGTGTGTGTCTGCGCGTGAGAATCGTCGTTCGGTGTGTGTCTGTGCGTGAGAATCGTCGTTCGGTGTGTGTCTGTGCGTGAGAATCGTCGTTCGGTGTGTGTCTGCGCGTGAGCCGCGAGAGCTTGAGAACACACTCCTGATGTTAACAACACTTAAACATTCTCCAGCACAAGCTAATGATGTGCTACGGCTGTGATCCATTACTATAAAACAAATAAATAATTCAAAGAAAACAGTGGGAAAAAATACAATAGCTCTTAAAAATGTGTCTGTAGCTCGTGATAACGCTACCGAGCCACACATGACACGAGGAACGGTATGATGTCAACTAATAGTTCCCACTAACAGGCCTACGCCCGCACGCTTTACTAGTCCATTACCTCGAGTTACGTAACGCGCACAATATATTCATTCATTCCATTGTTTCAGTTAAATCAAAACGAGGGAAAGAATTAGTTCAATGAGGGAACAGAACAGATTATTATATTGTGCTCGCGATTTACTTAAAACGACTTGATTTAGTAAAACGAGGGAACAAATTATTGTATTTTGTGCGCAATTTACTTAAAACGAGAAAAATTATATTGTGTGCGAAATGTATTAAGCGAGTGCGCGGGTGTCGTGCGGGGCTTCAGAAGAGGGACTGGAGAACACAGAGTCCTCAGGGACGCGTGGAGCTTGTTTCAATAAAAAATAGTTTTTTTCTCACAACTACGCGTTTATATCTTGCAAAAAAAAAATTCAGTCCTCTTGCTTTCACCACAGGATAAAGGTAATTGCGACTTTTTATCAAAAAAATTTACCTTTTTCTCACAACTGTATTTAAATATTGCAACTTTTTTTCTCCAAATTTTATTTACGATTTTGACTGTCTCGCAATTCTGTCCTCTTGCTTTTTTTCTTCCAATTGCAAATCTCGCAATTCTGACTGTTCTTTTCCTGAGAAAAAAGTTGCAATTACCCTTTTTTAAACTCCATGGTGGAACAAGCTTCACAGGCGTGACATTCGTTCGCACAGTGATAAATGAATGTAGAGCCAGCGCTCGCATGAAGTGTTCATAATGTCAGAGAATGAGTGGAACGCCTCGCGTCAGGAGCGCTCCCTCCTCTCGCCAGCAGGAGGCGCTGTGGCCGAGCACGCTAACACACGCCAGCGTCTCCTCACTGCTGCTTCTCCGGCGCTCCAGCCCGCGCGCTCCAGTAGCGGTGACACGCGAGCTCCATCAGCTCCACCCCCCCCGTGACCCTCTGCTGACCCAGGAAGAAGATCACCATGAGCAGGAAGTAGATGCGCACGGGAGCCCAGAGCCACAGGCCGAGGCAGGCGGCGCCGATGAAGCCGGTCCAGAACACCAGCGACCCGGCCTTGATGAGGGACACCCTGAGCTGGCTCTTACAGGGCGGCACGCGGGCCTCGGGCTCGTCGAAGCGGCGCGGGTCGGCGCGGTAGAACTCCCTGAGCCGGCTCTCCTTCTCCCGCCAGCGCTCCTGACACCACAGCTGCAGGTCCGCGCCACAGCTGGGCAGAGCCGACACGCCGTAGCGCCGCACGTGGAAGTGGATCTCCCGGGGAAACAGCCCCAGAACCAGGTGCCGCTCCGTCTGAGGGATGTTCTGCGGGTACGCCACCGTAATATCGTGCACCGCGTCCAGGTTATCTCCTGCGGGAACAGCCGAGTCAGTGTGTGGGACTCATCACAAGCAACTTCAGTCACGTAATTATTTTTCCAAGTAACTAGTAAAGACATTTGTTTCGCACAAGTAGCCTTCGCCTCCTGAGATTATAGTGTGTGTGCGGTTAGGGGATGGCTGTGTCCATGTGACCTGGTTATTTGCACACTGTGACTAAACAAATCACAACATGTAAATAGGAAAATGTTGGCGTTATTTTGTCGCTTGTTGGGAGCAGTACGCAAGCTGGAGCCGTTTACCACCAGTGTTTGTGCTAAGCTAGGCTAGCAGTGTGCGTGTGTGTGTGCGCATGTGCGTGTGTGTGTGTGTGTCTATGTGTGTGTGCGTGTGTGTGTGTGCATGTGCGTGTGTGTCTGTATGTGTCTGTGTCTGTGTGTGTGTGTGTGTGTGTGTGTCTGTGTGTGTGTGTGTGTGTGTGTGTGTGTGTGCGTGTGTCTGTGTGTGTGTGTGTGTGTGTGTGTGTGTCTGTGTGTGTGTGTGTGTGTGTGTGTGTGTGTGTGTGTGTGTGTGTGTGCGTGTGTGCACATGTGCGTGTGTGAGAACATTTCATTTAATTGAAAGGAGCGTTTCATTTGTCTCTCCAAAATAATAATTTGGGCAATACGTCACAGGGAAGTTAAGAAACAATTGTATATTGTTTGTTTTGTTCATTCATTATTTTATTACATTAACAGTTACGCTGACTGAATTCCAACTAAATTAATGAATAAGTGGGACCCTTTCAATTAAATGAAATGTTCTCATTAATTTATGGAGAACGAAAGAAATAGACTCATTCAGTAAATGAAACGTTTTTACAAAAATGTAAAAAGCAACATGATGGCAGAGCTTTCAGCGTATAGATCCCCTTATCCTAGAGTGGAGTGCTACTAAGTGCTAATGTGGATTTCTGTCTATATAATAAACATTTACCAAAACCTCAATAAGGTTAATTATAGATAAAGTAAGACAGAAACACACCTGTTCGCCGCTCATTTTCCCACGGCCAAAGGCAAGCACGCGTTTCACATCAGTGTTTCTCCCGAGAGACTAGCGCGAAATTAATCCCCTATTTTAGCGCCATCTACTGTTCTAGAAGAGGAAGTGCTCAACTGCATTTGTGAGAAAATCTGCCTGGACGCGGAAAAATAGTGCCAAAAGTCACGTTTCGTACTTGTAGAATTTAGTTTTGTACTTGTAGAATTTTGCTTTGTACTTGTAGAATTTTGCTTTGTACTTGAAGGTTTTTGTTTTACTTGAAGTAATTTTTTTTGTACTTGAAAGATTTTAGTTTGTACTTGGAGGATATTTTTGTCATTGAAGAAATACGTTTCTATGTATATGTAAAACACACTGTATTTGTTTGATAGGTAAAATTTTTATTTGCAGAACAATATGCATTAGTTTGTGAGTGATGTTTTGTATTTACAAACCACACTGAGTTTGTTTGTGAATCATTGGGTGTGAGTAAAACACGTTTTGTGTGTGTGTGAGGTTTTGGCACATAATTCGCTCCATAGTGATGACCTCTGACCTTTCCGCAGCGTGTCCACGATGAAGGTGAAGCCGGTGGTGCGCGGGTGCAGGACGAACTCGTACTTCGGAAGGCCGTGTGTCTCCGCGAACTCGTCACTCCTGGCTCGAGTGTTCTCTGTACAGGGAAGAGGAGTCCGGGATCACACACGCCAGTAATCACATGACCTGAACCCCGATGGAGTGACACATGCGCTCGTGACCCTGACATCACTCAGACACACACACACACGTACATCACTCAGACACACACACACACGTACATCACTCAGATACACACACACACACGTACATCACTCAGACACACACACACACGTACATCACTCAGACACACACACACACGTACATCACTCAGACACACACACACGTACATCACTCAGACACACACACACACACGTACATCACTCAGACACACACACACACACACACACACGTACATCACTCAGACACACACACACACACACACACACACACACACACACACACACACACATCACTCAAACACACACACACGTACATCACTCAGACACACACACACACGTACATCACTCAGACACACACACACACACGTACATCACTCAGACACACACACACGT
>JAULUF010000025.1:38287500-38322500 GCA_031834385.1 Semotilus atromaculatus | reverse complement strand
ATTTCCGCCCTCAGCCGATAGAGAGCATAAGCCCCTCCCCTTCCGCTGGAGCACCATGGGACCATATTTCGGAAAAATATTGTATGGTAGTCAATGGCGAGACAACAAATATTTAGAGATGGGCAGTTCAGAGATTCCTGTCTGTTGGATTTATTACAGCGCGTGAATTCTTCAGTTTCTCCCGAAATACATGAAAGTGGCCGGTGAACTGGAGAAGAATAGAGTAAACTTTATAGTTACTTACACTGTGTGTCTGATATGAATAAACACTGTTGGCAAATATATTTGAATGGATTGTTATTGCTTCTTACATAGACACCATTGTGTATTTTACAAACTATAAATGTATTGTTTTGCTATAAATCATATGTATTTAAATGTCTGAAACCTAAAATAAACATTATGTGGTTAAAAACACTGAATAGTTGTGATATATGACAGCGCTGAGCGCGTCCGTCTGTGAGTGTACACTAATTTTTCCTCAGCCTTAATTAGTCAGTGTTGACCACGCCCCCGGCCACGCCCCATCCACACCCCGGCCACGCCCCCGGCCACTATCAGAGGAATTTAAATTGGTGCTGCACCAATTTAGAATAATGTTACAAATTTTATATGAAGACCCTAAAGAATCACACCAACGTGTGGAAATTGTGCATCCGACGACCCCTTTAAAATTTGCAATAAAAAAAGAGAAGCTTTGGGCTTGTCCAGAACACAGCCGGCGCTGATCGGCCCAGTGTGGGACTCACCGAAGCCGGGCACGGCCTTGAGCGCGGCCTTGAGGCAGATCTTCTCCAGACGCAGGAAACTGAAGCGCAGAAGACAACACCACAGGAACATCCAGTCCAGACGCGTGCGGTGGTTCATGATGATCACGCTGCGCTCGCCGGGAACGAAGCCGTCACCCGTGATGACCACCTTCACCCCGAACACCAGCTCCAGCAGCGCCTGCACACACACACGGGCACACACACACGGGCACACACACGCGCACACACACACGCGCACACACACACACGCGCACACGCACACACACGCTCACACACACACACGCACACACACACGCTCACACACACACACGCTCACACACACACACGCACACACACACACACGCACACACACACACACACGTGACTTGAGTTAAGTTGACTAAAAATTCAGAGTTAAAGGGGACATATCATGAAAATCTGCCTTCCTCTGTGTGTGAGTGCTATAATCCGGTACTCCCACAGAACACATGAGAAGTGAAACCCAGTGACTGTGTTCTGGTGAGCCTTTCTCTGAGAGCATGTCAAAATAAGCCGATCAGATTTCTTCCCTTCTGCCGTATGAAGAGGATCTTATAATATTACTGGCCCTTAATCTGCACGTTTATAATATTACCTAAAACACTATTACACTATTGACCAGAACATGTCAGCGCTGTCTTATAAACACCTCAGGAACTGTGGACACTTGTGTAGAAGTTACACATGAGGATGAGATGATCAGTGTAACTCCACAACAACTACATAAATGTCTCCACTAACATCCAGAACCGTGTGTCAGTGAAACTCTGAGTCTCTCCGTAAGGCTGCACTCGCTACTGGTTATTCTGGGACTCTGGATGAGTGAGATCAGCCTGTGTTGGTTTTGCCGGAGTTTCTGAAGCTCGTGTGACTCCGCCCTCTTCTGGACGGAGGCGGAGCTAAAGCTCATTTGCATTTAAAGGGACACACAAAAACGGCGCGTTTTTGCTCACACCCAAAAAGGGGCAAATTTGACTATAATAAATGATCTGGGGACTTAATCACACATTCTGGGGACACCATAGATTTATTACATCTGGTGAAATGGGGCACAATATGTCACCATTAAAATCAGTTAGTCTGGAGTGACGGACTCGACACTGTAGATCATATGGTTTCAAAAATACACAACCAGCTACAGATGTGAACACACTCTTCCTCCGACTGGGATTATGAAGGGAACGTCGGCAGGTTCTGGCGCACGCTTTAATAAGCCTGAATATTGTTCGGCTTTCAGACACACATTGTCAGCACGGATCCCGCGCACAGCTCTATAACGACCCCTGGACTGTCAGTGACGGGATGCGGTGATCCGTGAAGCCGAGTGCGTACCACGGGGAGCGTGAGCCATGTGGCCACGATGCGGTCCGTGATCCAGCGGTACCAGGCCGGCGACACCAGCATGAGCGGCAGAACCGGACCCAGCATGAACACACTCCCGAAGAAACTGCCCAGGAACAGCGTGACGAGGAAACACAGGCCTCTGGCGGACACCGGCATCATCCTAGATCACACACACACAACCGTTAAACACACACACACACACACACACATGTTGGTGCAACAGCATTATGAGGACTCTCCATAGGCGTAATGGTTTTTATACTGTACAAACTATATATTCTATCCCCTTACACACACACACACACACACACACACACACACACACTGCCCCTGTCCCTAAACCTACCCATCACAGGAGACATGCTGCATTTTAAATTTTTTAATAAACATTGTTTTTTATGTTTTTTAAGCCATTTGATTTATGAGGACTTTTGAAGTGTCCTCATAAACCACCCATAAGTTGTAATACCAGTGTAATACACATGTCATTATACACATTTGTGTCCTCATAAATCACATAAACCAACCCACACACACACACAACCGTTAAACACACACACACACAACCGTTAAACACACACACAACCGTTAAACACACACACTCCTGCACACACAACACAACACAACACACACACACACACACACACACACACAACACAACTGTTAAACACACACACACAACACAACCGTTAAACACACACACTCCTGCACACACAACACAACCGTTAAACACACACACAACACAACCGTTAAACACACACTCCTGCAAACACAGACAACACAACACACACAACCGTTAAACACACACACTCCTGCAGACACACAACACAACTGGTGTGTGAGCTCTTCACTGGTGTGTGTGTGTGTGTGTGTGTGTGTGTGTGTGTGTGTGTGATTCACAGGCATCAGTTATAGCAACAAATAAGCATAATGAAATGAATAATTTAATTATTACTTGTATTGTCTTGTGAAATATGTTTAAAATATATTGACTTTAAATGAGATATAAAATAACACCACAGTTAATCATGTACGTTAGTCACCACATCAAACAAGTGCTCTTCTCTAAAGCATGGCAAAATAATTCTTATTAATAGTATTCATTTGATATTATTACAAAGTGCACTTTTAAAAGTTAAACAAGTGTAGTCGATTTAAGTGGCCTTTAATTTCGCTGATTTTATATTCTTTATATTGCAGAGGCCCACCACACAGTCCTGGAGAATAATACTGTACAACATCAGTATATAATACTGTACATCTGAATCATGACAGCTTATATGATGTAGTATATGATGTATATGATGTAGTATATGATATATATGATGTATGATAATGGATGAATCCATGAAACAGCCTGATTGACAGACACACACGTGACTCTGCAGTTTGTGTTTCAATGAAAACCTACCAGATTAAACACCTGACAACAGCAGACCAAGACCTGTGAAGGGCTATGAAGGGCTATAAAGGTTTATAAAGGCTTATGAAGGGTTATAAAGGTTTATGAAGCTCACACTTGTTGATGAATGGACTATACAGCAGTGACCATCATCTGTCACACGAACATTACAGCAGCAAAACAACTATCCGCGTGCGTGATTGCGTGCGTGTGTGTGTGTGTGTGTGTGTGTGTGTGTGTGTCATTTATTTACTCACTTCAGCGCTTAGCGTTTGCAGGAGGAGTAACAATGTTCGTAAATATCAACCGTGAACACATTCAGCCCCTTCAGTAAAGCACAGTATCCGCAGCTCTTCGGTTCAGATCAGCGCAAACACAGTAAACGCGATGTAAACTCGATGTTTACAGTGACATCCGTGATTTTGCACGACCTCTGAACTTCCGCCTCTGACGAGTGACGACATGCTGCCCTCTGACCAATCACAGAGTAGCCCCGCCCACCCACGCGCTCGCCGAACACACAGCGCGAGTCCGTTCTAGCAGTGAGTTTCCACTCTCGCTCATTATGTCTCCGTCCTTGTGGAATGTAAATAAATGTGTTTTATCATTCTTAGCCAGTTCTATGATATTAGAACAGAGCTATAATAGAGTATATTTAACAGTTTTTCTCAATCGTCCCCCCCCCCCCCCCCCCCTCTCAAAACAAGAACATCAGATTTGAATTTCCTATTGATTTAAGCAAATTGCACGTGTTTTGACACGTGTGCAAAAGAGTAAGTACACTTGTCGACAATTTGCACAATGAGTAAATGCACATCAGGGCTTGTTTATCAAAACTGATGAGTTAATTTTCTCTTCACAACTTAAAACATTCTTTCATAATGTGAGACATCACATGCAAACCGATCCATTCAGTGATCAATATCTGTCAGATATGTACTGTATGTGTTAGAGAAACACATAATAGAGTGAGAAAAATTTAAAAAGTAACAGAATGTTCAGTTTACATAAAACACATCTCTGCAGAAATACAAATACAAATGTTCAGTTTGTTTTTGTGCACTAGAGTTCCCTTTCGAGAGGTCTCTATCGCGTGAGTAGCTTACGCAAGGGAAAACTCCTTTTCTCGAGAATACTGAAGCCATTAATGTAAAACGCAGTGTGGCTGCTCAGACACAGATGAACAGGAGCTCAGTCATTGGCTGTGCTGCGGAAACTGCAGGAACCTATGACGGGGCGGCTCAGACGTGCAGCCAATCAGAGCAACTCGCGCCCTGACGCCTCAGAGCCGCCAAGATGGGCCTGGGTCTAAAGATCAACTTTTCAAGGAGCACGCTATCCCCCCGCCGGAGTATTTCCTTTCTGGGTATAGTAATATAGACTCTACAATGAAGGCGCACCTCTCTTCAGAGCGGGCGCTCGCCATTTGGCACCTATTCGCGGTATCATTCAGCACCTAGCGGTATCATTCGGCCCCTAGCGGTATCATTTGGCCCATAGCGGTATCATTCGGCCCCTAGCGGTATAATTCGGCCTCTAGCGGTATCATTCGGCCCCTAGCGGTATCATTCGGCGCCTAGCGGTATCATTCGGCCTCTAGCGGTATCATTCGGCCTCTAGCGGTATCATTCGGCCCCTAGCGGTATCATTCGGCCCCTAGCGGTATCATTCGGCCCCTAGCGGTATCATTCGGCCCCTAGCGGTATCATTCGGCGCCTAGCGGTATCATTCGGCCCCTAGCGGTATCATTCGGCGCCTAGCGGTATCATTTGGCCCCTAGCGGTATCATTCGGCCTCTAGCGGTATCATTCGGCCTCTAGCGGTATCATTCGGCCCCTAGCGGTATCATTCGGCCCCTAGAGGTATCATTCGGCGCCCGCGCTCCCCTCAAACGACTCATGGCCTCAGCGTCAGCAGTTCTCCAGCTCGGACTGCTGCACATGCGCCCTCTCCAGCGCTGGCGAAAGAGCCGTGTTCCAGCTCACGCGTGGCGCTGTATCAAAGCCCTGACGCCCTGGAAAGCCGTCGACTGGTACCAGTCCGGCGTGAGTTTGGTCGTGAGTTCAAGAGAACGATGATCACGACAGATGCCTCCAACCTGTCTCTGTCCTTTGATCAAGCCCGGAGAAGCCCCTAAACATAAACTGTCTGTAAATGAGAGCAGCGTCCAGATCCCTGCTCCATGTCTAAAGGACGGACATGTCCTGGTCCGAACGGACAACATGGTGGTGGTGTCATACAGCCGGCCTCAGGTCCTGCTCCGTGCACAACATGGCCTGGAGTCTTGTTCTATGGTCCCAGCACAATCTGCGGGCGCTGAGAGCGAGGCCAGGCGTTCTGAACCGGGTGTGGACATGTTACCCAGAGACACGCTTCTCCCAGGGGTCTCTGCACCCTCTGACGGCTCAGCTAATGAGGTCCACCCTTCGCCTCCGAAGACAACGCTCATTGCCCGTTATTTTCTCGAAGAGCACGGACGCCCACGATTGGCCGGTTTGTCCGCTGTATGCCTGTCCCCGGTCCCGATGCTCCCTCAGGTCATCGAACGGTCAGGTGCTTCTTATAGCCCCTCTCTGGAGAACTCAGAGTGTATATAGAGCGTTCAGACAGCCAGAACAGCTTTTTGTGTGCTTTCGCTGGCTCATGAAGGGCCTTCACTGCCCCTTAGGCATCAGAGCTCACTCCACGAGAGGCATGGCCTCGTCTAACCCAAGTCTAACCCATCGAGGATCTCTGTGCGGCGGCCGGCCACATCTACCAGGTTTATAACCTACAAGTTCCCACCCTGCATTCCACGGTACTTTCAGTGTGACATGTGTAAACACATATATCATTAAAAGTCGGTCCTGTTTTACACAAACTAAGTGTAGCAAAGTTGAAGGTTGTGGGAAGAAGGAGACGGGAACCGGCGAACATTCAAAACATTTATTAACATAAAATAAACTGCCAGCAGCCCCTCGCGGACGACTGCTGGCTTCAAAATAAAACAAACAATACCTGCCAGCAGTCCCTCACGGAACTGCTGGCTACCGACAAACAGAAACAAAACATCAACTAAAACACAGGCCTGTTCCTCTCTCGCACTTCAGCGTCGTCGCTCCTCCTTTATGCCTCCGCTCCTCCGTGAGAGATGCGAGACCGGTGCGTCTCACAGGTGACGTTCATTATAACAATCAGGCCACCGGCCTCGCGCCGTTCTCTCACGTCCCTCGGCCTCGTCCTGTTCGCCACACTAAGGTTCATATATTTTATTATGTATTCTGTATACATATATATTCATCTACTAGTACTAGAGTGGTTCCTCATTAGGCCACACTTTTTCTTCCCTTATAAAGGCCGTCTCTGACCGGCTTATTGGGATTCATACTTGACTCTGACGGCTTATTAGAGGCGCCTTGCCTCAGGCTGATTAGAGTGAAGTTGAGCACGCACGCCGTTTTACATGGGGCTCCCATGGCGTAAGCTACTTACGCAATAGGAGAGACCTCTCGAAAGGGAACGTCTCGTTACTGACGTTACCTGAGAGAAGGGAACGAGTATTGCGTAACGTGCCGTGCTCGTGCTTCGGTCAAGTATCGCTTCAGCCGATTTAACCTCTTGACGGCTGATTGGCTCTTTATAGCCCTTGGCCACGCCCATCTGACGCGTCAGGGCGCGAGTTGCTCTGATTGGCTGCGCGTCTGAGCCGCCCCGTCATAGGCGGGGTTCCTGAGCACCCACACTGTGTTTTACATTAATGGCTTCAATATTCTCGAGTAAGCTACTTACGCAATACTCGTTCCGTCCTCTCAGGGAACCGAGGTTACGCTAGTAACGAGACGTTCCCTTTCCCAGACAGGTTTTCCTAACTCTCTGAATCTCTTTACACAGACATTCCTGTACAGTGTAGAAAGCAGTTAGTCAACAAAAAAGTAGAAAAAAACATGAAATTTGTATATAACAGATATTTGTATATAAAAATAATGTTATATAACATTTTGACCAGTGTGACTCACACAATGACAAAAACACTTTTTATTTTGGTGATATTGGCCAATTTATGGACAAAATACCTAGGTTTAGAAGCATGAATTAAATGTTATGGGTGAGTTACTACATATTGCAGACATTCCATAGAGTTCTGACGTTCCAGAAAGACAGAAAAAGAAAGAAAGAAAGAAAGAAAAGAGAGAGAGAGGGAGATAGAGAGAGAGAGAGGGAGAGAGGGAGATAGAGAGAGAGAGAGGGAGAGAGAGAGAGAGAGAGAGACAGAGGGAGATAGAGAGAGAGACAGAGAGAGAGAGAGAGAGAGAGAGAAATATTCAAGGAATACGTGGAATATTCAAGGTCTAAACTCCTCAGTCTTTGGCTTAAAAAGTAGAAATTCTGATTTTATGAAAGACCTCCAAGACCTAGATGTCATCGTCTTACAGGAAACCTGGTGTAGAGGAGATGCGTTCACTGGCTGTCCCTCAGGATACAGAGAAATAATATTACCATCAGTAAAGCTCACATCAGTCACACAAGGGAGAGACTCGGGAGGGATGATAATATGGATAAAATCTGAACTGTCCATAGAATTAATAAAAAGAGAACAGCACCACCTGTGGCTAAAAATACAAAAAGGAATGATATCAGCATCTAAGCCTGTTTTCCTTTGTGCAACTTACATTCCTCCCCTCGAGTCTCCGTATTTCCAAGAGGAAACTTTCCAAAATATAGAAAGAGAAATCAGCCATTTCCAGGCCCAGGGAAATGTGCTGCTTATGGGCGATTTAAACGCTAGAACAGGAGAAGAATTCGATTTCATTGAATCGCACGGTACCAGATTCATCACTGGCAATAACGACCTGTACCCTTCTGTACAGCAGACAAAACTGCGATTAAACCGTGAACGCTCACGGACGGCAGCTTCTGCAGCTCTGCCGAGGCCTGGCTCTGTACATCGTCAACGGGAGACTGGAGGAGACTCGCTCGGCCGATACACCTACAGCTCAGCTCTTGGGAACAGCACTGTAGACTATACCATCACAGATCTAGACCTGTCCTCTCTGAGAGCATTCACAGTCAAACCCCTAAAACCTTTCTCAGACCACAGCCAAATCATCCTCTATATAAAGCAATCTGAAACATCACCCAAACCAATTAGGACTCCATATCAAATGAGCAAAATAATGTCTTTCAAATGGACTGAAACCAGTGCCAGTAATTACAGCACTGCTGTTGAATCTCCAGAAGTACAGTCCCTCATACATTCATTCCAAATACAGGAATACCCTAAAAATAAATTCGGCATCAATCAGGAAGTACAAGATCTAAACAACATATTCTACAAAACAGCACAAAAAAGTAATTTGTCAACTGTTAAACCAAAGAAAAAATATTTAGATTCTGACAAATGGTTTGATTTGGACTGTAAGGCTCTGAGAAAAAACCTAAGAAATTTATCAAACCAAAAACACAGACAACCAGATAATTCGGAACTCCGCCTTCTTTACTGTGAGGCATTAAAACAATATAAAGCCACACTCCGGCGGAAAAAAGCACAGTTTCTGCAAAACCAGTTTGAAGAAATTGACAAATCTATAAACTCACACAAATTTTGGGATAAATGGAAATTGTTATATAAGCCAAATCAAGAAGTTCTGGCAATCCAAGACGGGGAGAAGTGGAAAAACCACTTCCAAGAATTATACAGCCCAACTGAAATTCAAAATTATAAACAAAATGAAATAATTAATAAACTAGACAATTTGGACAGATCAATTAAAGAAAATCAAAACCCTTTAGATTTCCCCATAACAATGAAAGAATTGGAAGACAAATTAGGAGCCCTTGAGCCCAAGAAAGGCTGTGGTGTCGACAGCATCCTGAACGAGATGCTGAAACACACAGACCAACGCTTCAGACTGGCCTTGCTGAAACTGTTCAATGATGTTCTGTGTGTAGGGTTCTTCCCTGAGATCTGGAACAAGGGCCTCATCAGCCCCATCCACAAGAACGGAGACAAATTAGACCCCAACAACTACCGAGGCATCTGTGTGAACAGTAACCTGGGGAAGGTTCTCTGCAGCATCTTAAACTCCAGACTCTCAGACTTCCTTATGAAGCACAATGCCTTGAGTAAATGCCAAATCGGCTTTCTTCCAAAATGTCGCACATCCGATCATATTTTTACATTACAAACACTAATTGACAAATATGTACATCAAAACAAAGGACAAATTTTTGCTTGTTTCATTGATTTCAAGAAAGCCTTTGATTCAATTTGGCACAAAGGATTATACCTAAAACTTATTGACAGTGGAATAGGAGGAAAATTCTATGATTTGATCAGATCGATGTACACAGCCAGCCAATGCGCTGTTAAAATTGGAAACCAAAGGACCGAATTTTTCCCCCAGGGGCGCGGAGTGAGACAGGGCTGCAGTTTAAGCCCCACCCTCTTCAACATTTACATCAACCAATTGGCCGACATATTAGAACATGCTCCCTTCCAAGGTCTCACTCTACACGACACCGAGATCAAGTGTCTTCTCTACGCAGACGACCTGGTCCTCCTGTCGCCCACTAAAGAGGGGCTTCAGGACAGCCTGGATCTGCTGGAGGATTACTGTCAGTCCTGGGCCCTGACCGTCAACCTCCCGAAGACTAGAGTCATGATGTTCCAGAAACGCTCCAGATCTCAGGGACCAACACACACATTCACACTATCACACAGAACCATCGAGAGCACAAAAACATACACCTACCTCGGCCTGAAAATAACTCCAACTGGAAACTTTACTTTGGCTGTGAATGAACTCAAAGAGAAAGCTCCAAATCAATAATTGAACCAATTGTTTTATATGGCAGTGAAGTGTGGGGTCCTTCTATCAAATTTGATTTTTTAAATTGGGAAAAACATCCGATTGAAACTCTACATTTAGATTTCTGTAAACGGATTCTCAAAGTCCAAAGGAAAACACCGAACAACGGATGCAGGGCAGAATTAGGCCAATACCCTCTCCTTCTAAACATCCAAAAAAGAGCCATCAAATTCTGGAAACACCTAAAAACAAGCGACCCCAACACATACCATTACCATTACCTAAAACACCAAGAGCTGAGCGTAGAGAGGAGTCCCCTGTGCCGGCTGGTGCTGAGACTGACTGGGCTCTCTCTCACACACACACACACACACACACACACACACACACACACACACACACACACCTGAGCGTAGAGAGGAGTCCCCTGTGCCGGCTGGTGCTGAGACTGACTGGGCTCTCTCCTGCAGAGATCAGCACACCTCAGCACACACACACACACACTCACACACATTCGGCCCACACAAATTATCACCACAGAACAAGACAAGTACATCACCCATTGGACAAACACCATTAAAAACCAACACAAACTGGAATGTTATTCGGCACTAAATCGAGAGTACACTGTTGCGAACTACCTGAGCACAGTGAGTGATGTGAAACTCAGGAAAACCCTGACGATGTACAGACTCAGCGAGCACAGCCTGGCCCTGGAGAGTGTGTGTGTGTGTGTGTGTGTGTGTGTGAGACTCAGCGAGCACAGCCTGGCCCTGGAGACGGGCCGGCGCAGACAGACCTGGCTCTCCCGTGAGGACAGGCTCTGCTCGCACTGCACCATGGGAGTGACGGAGACCGAGTGTCACATGCCTGTCCTGTCTTGTGTTGCACATGGGTGTTTTGTTATTTTGGGCCATGTGCTCTTGTCATCGTCTGATCCCTCCTCCTCGTTACCTGATTATTGTTTGAGTTCTTCCACCTGTTCCCTCTTGATTTGTTCCCTTCTTAAGTCTCCTCTTGGTTGCAGTCTTTGTCGGATCGTTGTCTAATGTCTCCCGTTCCCAGTTCCCCGTGATCCTCTACATGTTCAGGTTTTGGTTGTGTTTATAGTGTTTTTCCCCCCTTGTGGGTTTTTGCTTTGTGTTTGTTTTGTTTCTGTAATAAATTATCATTTTTCTGCACTTGAGTCCTCAACCCCCTTTTTGTAACCGTGCCGTGACAGAACGATCCGACCAAGATGAGGACTCAGCAGAGAAGAGGGGCCACGCCAGAGACTGTTCACGTCACGTCTGTCCAGCCTGAGACGGTTCACGTGACAGAACGACTCTGTCACACGGAACAGAGTGGTATGGCTTTTAACATCTCTTCCCCAGCCTTTAGGAACAAAAAACTAAATTATACCCACATGAAACTTGAAGATATTGAAAACGCCATTAATCAAGATCAATTCTGGAATATGTGGAACAAGTTCAACACAAAACAACAACAAGCATTACCCATTCAAAATGGTGATATCTGGAAAACACATTTTGAAAACCTTTACAAAGACATACCAATTAAACAAATTAGACCAGAACAAAATTTTATAAAAGAAAAACTCCAAACATTAGAACAAACAATTAAAGACAACCAAAACCCTCTTGATTCTCCAATTACTTGGGAAGAATTGATCACACAGACAAAATCTCTCCAGCCGAGGAAAGCTTGTGGTCCAGACAGCATTAAAAACGAGATGCTCAAATGCAGCAGCCCAGAGATGCAGGCCGCAGTGTTAAAGCTGTTCAATATTGTTCTACAGTCAGGATGTTTTCCTGACATCTGGTGCAAAGGGCTCATTTCCCCCATTCATAAGAGTGGGGACAAATCAGACCCTAATAACTACCGTGGCATCTCTGTCAGCAGCTGTCTGGGCAAACTATTCTGTAGCATTCTAAATAAAAGAATGCTAGATTTCATTGAGGAACACTCCATCTTAAGTAAAAGTCAGATTGGTTTCCTCCCAAAACACCGCACCACTGATCATATATATACCTTACACACATTAATTAATAAACATGTACACCAAACTAAAAATGGTAAAATATTCTCTTGTTTCATTGATTTCAGAAAAGCTTTTGATTCTATTTGGCATGAAGGTCTCTTTTACAGACTTCTACAGTGTGGTATAGGGGGCAAAATGTATGATCTAGTTAAATCTATGTATTTAGAAAATAAGTGTGCTGTTAAAATTGGCAACAAACAAACTGATTTCTTCACCCAGAGAAGAGGTGTCCGGCAGGGTTGCAATTTAAGTCCAACATTATTTATTATGTACATCAATGAGCTTGCTGTTGAGTTAGATCAATGTGCTGCTCCTGGCCTCTCCCTTCTAGATAGAGAGGTGAAGTCCCTGTTTTATGCTGACGATCTCCTTCTACTGTCTCCTACTAAACAAGGATTACAACAACAGCTAGACATAGTAGAAAAGTACTGTCAGAACTGGGCTCTGGCTGTAATATGAAGAAAACTAATATCATGATCTTCCAAAAACGCCCAAGATGTCAGGAGAACAAACATCAATTCACCATTAATAATGATGTCATTGAACACAGCATGAGCTATACCTACCTTGGTATAACCATATCAGCATCAGGGAGTTTCAACATGGCAGTGAATGCACTGAAAGAAAAAGCTCGAAGAGCTATACATGCAATTAAGAGAAAATTCTATAACTTCCAAATTCCAATTAAAATCTGGCTTAAAATATTTGACAGTGTCATCCAGCCCATTGCGCTGTACGGTAGTGAAATATGGGGTCCACTCAGTCATCAGAGCTATACCCGTCGGGACAAACACCCAACAGAATCTCTTCATGCAGAATTTTGCAGATACATTCTAGAAACACACCGACAAATGCATGCAGAGCAGAATTAGGCAGATACCCCCTGATAATTAACATCCAAAAGAGAACACTCAACTTTTTTAACCACCTGAAATCCAGCCCCAAAGACACACTTCACTCCAAGGCCCTCCGAACCCAGGAGCGGAGCCCAGAAAAGAGTCTCGTATGTCAACTGGTACAAAGACAAACTGGCCCACGTCAGAGACCGTCTGAGCAGCCTCAGGACAACACAGCCTTACAAACACCAATCAGAGTCAAGCAGATCATAGCACAATGCAAAGAAACCTATCTGGAACATTGGAAAGAAGAAACTAAAAGCCAAAGTAGACTAGAATATTATCTGACCCTAAAAAGAGATTATAAATTAGCAGAATATCTCTCTACTGTCAGAGATAGAAAGCAGAGACAGATCCTGACCAGGTACAGGCTCAGTGATCACAAATTGGCAATTGAAACAGGAAGACACAAAAAATCATGGCAACCAAAAGAAAACAGAACGTGTGATCACTGTTTAACAGGTGAAGTTGAGACAGAGATGCACTTTCTCCTAAAATGTGAAGCGTTCAAAGACACAAGGAACCTTTACTTTAACAAATTTAACTATATAATCCCAAATTTCAAAGACCTGAATGAAATTTCTAAATTAAACTTTCTCCTGGGAGAAGGAGACAGAACTTATCTTGCTGCCCAATATGTACAAACATGCCACAACCTGAGGGACAATGAGTGACCGACACACACACAAATATATCCAAACATTGTATTAAATGTTTATATATATATATAATATATATTTTATTTGTATATTTTGTATGCTTTGGCAACATTGTTTCAAAAACTTTCATGCCAATAAAGCCCCTTTGAATTGAATTGGGAGACAGAGAGAGAGAGAGAGAGACAGAGAGAGAGGGAGACAGAGAGAGAGAGAGATAGAGAGAGGGAGACAGAGAGAGGGAGAGATAGAGAGAGGGAGACAGAGATAGAGAGAGAGGGAGACAGAGAGAGAGAGAGATAGAGAGAGGGAGACAGAGAGAGGGAGAGATAGAGAGAGGGAGACAGAGATAGAGAGAGAGGGAGACAGAGAGAGAGAGAGATAGAGAGAGGGAGACAGAGAGAGGGAGAGATAGAGAGAGGGAGACAGAGATAGAGAGAGAGGGAGACAGAGAGAGAGAGAGGGAGAGAGAGAGGGAGGGAGAGATAGAGAGAGGGAGACAGAGATAGAGAGAGAGGGAGACAGAGAGAGAGAGAGGGAGAGAGAGAGGGAGGGAGAGATAGAGAGAGGGAGACAGAGATAGAGAGAGAGAGAGACAGAGAGAGAGGGAGACAGAGAGAGAGAGAGATAGAGAGAGGGAGACAGAGAGAGGGAGAGATAGAGAGAGGGAGACAGAGATAGAGAGAGAGGGAGACAGAGAGAGAGAGAGGGAGAGAGAGAGGGAGGGAGAGATAGAGAGAGGGAGACAGAGATAGAGAGAGAGGGAGACAGAGAGAGAGAGAGGGAGAGAGAGAGGGAGGGAGAGATAGAGAGAGGGAGACAGAGAGAGAGAGAGAGAGAGAGAGAGAGAGAGATTGTGCAACACCAGTGATCACAGCTTAACCAATAAAGCCTTTTAATAGAGGCCAATCCTCATCACATAATCTGTGTGTGTGTGTGTGTGTGTGTGTGTGTGTGTGTGTGTGTGTGTTTGTGTGTGTGTGTGTGTGTGCGTGTGAGTTAGAATGTGTATGTGTGTGTGTGTCACTGTCTAGGTCACTGATATCTATTTTGTCCCATTCTTGAAATTCTTTCCATTGGAAACAATCTGGCACTGAAGTATGTCTTACTCACACACTCTCACACTCACACACACACACACACACACACACACACTCTCACACTCACTCGTCAGCTGTGAATTCAGATGCGTCAGGATATTGTTAGTCCATCTGATGTGTGTGTGTGTGTGTGTGTGTGTAACATCACCTGTTCTGACCTCTGACCCCTTGACCTCAGCTGGTCAGTGACAGCGGCTCTATGGGAGAATCACAGCTCAACGTGCCGGTGTGGTGCAGTGCTGAGCTGAGGACCCGAGCTGAGGACCCCAGCAGAAAGCCTGATCTAAAGCTGTTCTCGCGATTCTTCATGAAATTGCATTTTGCGACATTGTTAATTGTTATTAAGTACTAAAGCATAATATATATATATTTTAAACAAGCATGTCATGTCTTAATTTTTGAACAGAATTATGGTTCTATCAAAGTTTTTTTTTCGAAAAATATCGTAAATGGTGAGAAAAACATTATCTCCAACCATTTCAGATAGCTGTATGCTATGCTATCTAAGCTAACTAAAAAAACAAAAAGAACGAGAAATGTTTCATTTCACAATCTATAGCTTCGGTTATATACTAGTATATGAAACATGTAAGTTAAAAGACATTAATGCTTGTTTGTTATAACCTAGTTCAAACGTCTTACATAATAAAGTGATATCTGATTTGTTATCAGGCACTAAAGCGATTAGCCATCAAATGTACTTTGAACCAATCGGATTGCTTGGAACCTAAACTGGGACTCATCACTACGCTGGGAAGTATTTGATTAGAACTACAAACAAGAATACAAAAACTACAAACATGGCGGATGTGCGAGACAGACGGTTGAGGTTTAGAGTGAACATCTAATCTGATGAAAAATATTGAATGTTATCCACGTTATATTCAATCTTCAACACCATTGTAAACTTTTATAAAGATACATTGACTATTAAATGCATCATTATGCATTATTTTAACTGTGAGAAGATGATTGACCGATGATGCACGTTAACTAAAGCATGAACTGTAGTCGCTATCAGCGCATGTGTTGTGTTTGAGATGCACTGAGTTAGCTCATAACCCACAGTAGCGCAGCAGAGAGCCGAGCTCAGGAGAGGAAGTGTGGTGTGTGTGTGTGTGTATCTGTGTCTGTGTGCTAGTTTGGAGGTGAGCCTGTGGAGACAGGAAGACATTTGCGGTTAGTGTGACTAAATACAGTACACGTGCACATTCACAACACACACACACACACAACATGTTCACATGGCATTCTATAGGAAGTCAAGTTTAAAGTCTTTGTGCTGCGACTCAGACCCGGACACAGAAGTTCTTATAAACACGGAGAGATGTTCACAGTCTTACAGCAACTTTCTTCCAAGTTAAAGGAAAGTTGTGCTGGTCTTTTCTCCTCTACTGTTCCGTATATCGAGAGAAACGCTTCAGGAACAAGAACAGATGTGGGCGCGGCTTGACTGAGTCTGTGGGGAACTGATTGGATGGTTGTGGTTTCCTATTGGCTGATCTCCTGTGAGTGACAGGTTATAGCCCCGCCCTCGTCATCAGAGAAGAGAAGCTGCAAGAGGAACTTATTCTGATTCAACATTATTAAACTATAATGATGTGCACCCATACATCATTTAGAATAATAAACACTGCAATATTACATAAAGAACTGTTCATTTTGGTTTGATGGTGACTAAAAGTGTGAAAAGAAGCTCAGGAAACTGGTTTGGAAAGCACTTTACATGTTTATTTACAGCCTCTGTGAGTCAGAGAAAGTGGCGTACACAACAAGAGGAAACTCCCTGAGTCTTCATGGAGAGGGACAGTCATCTGTGATCTCTAACACACATCTATATATATATATGTGCGACAAACACAGGCGGATTTAAAACCCATAACAACACGAGACGGTCCAATGATGGTTCTCCTACAGATCATCATTGAACACACAGCCGATGATGCGGACGACACACTGAGACTAACACTACACACCGGGAACTCATCTAGTGTGTGTGTGTGTGTATCGGTATACGACATGTATACGCATGTATAATTTCTATGCATTCTTATTAAGTTACTTTTATTTAGTCATTTAATTTTATTTCTCTTTTCCTCATGTTTATGTATTCATGCGTTTACATGTCTTCATTTATGTTCAATACAACATGTATGACTTATAACATTCAGGAATGAGGGCAATGTGAAGTCTTGTTTCAACATACCGTACTGCTGTTAACGGTTCCCTGTTTATGAAAAAAAAGAAGAAGGAAAAAAAATTCTTACCAGTAATTCATCAAAAATAGAATATTTACAGTAAAATCTACACGCCATTATTGGCATATGCGATTATTTGGAAGAAGATCTGTTATTCAGAGAAGCGTGTAAATGAGCAGGACAGACTCTCATCATCATCATCATCATCATCATCACCATCACCATCACCATCACCATCACCATCACATCACCATATAATCAATAATCTCCTGACACAAACCGTGTCAGTGATCGTCGTGTGTGTGTGTGTGTGTGTGTGTGTGTGTTTTGTGTGTGTGTGTCTCTAATGCTGAGACTCCTCCTCCAGGATCTCCTCGTTCTCCTCGTTCTCCAGGTTCTCCAGGATCTCCTCGGGCCAGCGCAGTTCCCCGCTCTCCACTTCTCCTTCGGTCGGCTCCACCACGATCGACGGCAGCCGGTCCTTCAGTTTACAGCAGCGCTCGAAGTCCGACGGGTCCGGGAAGATCTGACACACACACAGAACAGGAGTTTGCCGAGTCCAAATACACACACTTGTGCTCTCTGCACTTCACTACTTGCATGATTTACAGGTGAAACTCAAAAAATTAGAACATCGTGCAAAAGTTATAATTGTGATGATTATGGCTTACAGCTTATGAAAACCCCAAATTCAAAAAGAAAATGTCAATATTACATGAAATAAAAATTAAAAAAAAAAATGGAAATACAGAAATGTCAGCCCTCTGAAAAGTATAATCATGCATATGTATATAGTTGTATATACTAAATATATTAATTTCACCTTTTAATTTAAACTACTGAAATACATGAACTTTTGCATGATATTCTACTTTTTCAAGTTTCACCTGTATTTTCTCTAAGCGTAAATATTGCAAGTGTGTGTAGAACATTTGATTACTCAATGGGACACACTTATAGTCTTGCAAAAAATCCAACTGTTTACAGAGCTTTTATGTATTATATTTTCTGTACTAAAAGTACTGAAGTATTTGAAGTCCATAAAAGTGCATCTATCCATCATAAAATGTTAGATGCACTTTTAGGCTTTTAAGCATGGTAGAGCCAGGAAATTTTTTAATATAACTCTGATTGTATTCGTCTGAAAGAAGAATGTCATATACAGTACACCTAGGATATGTAAATCATGGGCTATGTTTTATTTTTGGGTGAACTATCCCTTTAAAATTGTCGTGCTTCTAATGAAGAGAAAAACCGGCCTACACACACCATACTCATCTTTGCACCAATAAAATGAGCAACACTATGTTTTTACTACCAAATTATATGCATCTTATTAATTAAAATTACAGTGGAATGTTTTCCTCGACATCGTGTGATTTCAGGGCACATGAGTTCCCGAATGCATGATGGGATACGCTTAGCTCTGAAGCGGTATTGGAGATAGTGTGTGTTTAGTGTATTGGGTGCATTACGGGAACATTGACATTTTTGAGACATGGGACAGTCTTGCGCTCTTACTGGCCAAGACTGCAAGTGTGTGTATTTGGACAAGGATCTATCTTTCTCCCTGACGTCCAGAAGTCTCGTTTCGACTGAATTCTGTGTGTATTTTTAGCTCGCCATCATTCAGTGACATACATGGAAACCAATAACACCATCTGGGCAACACGCCAGTGGAAAGAACATTAGAACGTGTGTGTGCGAATGATGAGAAAGAAAACCCGATGAAAACAAAAAGACAACAAGAGCCAGAGATGTTCTATAACAGGATCCGAAGCATGAGACCCTCGATCCAGGAACATCAGCAGAGACTGAGACTGAAGCTGGAGAGACTGAGACTGAAGCTGGAGAGACTGAGACTGAGACTGAAGCTGGAGAGACTGAGACTGAGACTGAAGCTGGAGAGACTGAGACTGAGACTGAAGCTGGAGAGACTGAGACTGAAGCTGGAGAGACTGAGACTGAAGCTGCAGAGACTGAGACTGAAGCTGCAGAGACTGAGACTGAAGCTGCAGAGACTGAGACTGAAGCTGCAGAGACTGAGACTGAAGCTGCAGAGACTGAGACTGAAGCTGCAGAGACTGAGACTGAAGCTGCAGAGACTGAGACTGAAGCTGCAGAGACTGAGACTGAAGCTGCAGAGACTGAGACTGAAGCTGCAGAGACTGAGACTGAAGCTGCAGAGACTGAGACTGAAGCTGGAGAGACTGAGACTGAAGCTGGAGAGACTGAGACTGAAGCTGGAGAGACTGAGACTGAAGCTGGAGAGACTGAGACTGAAGCTGCAGAGACTGAGACTGAAGCTGGAGAGACTGAGACTGAAGCTGCAGAGACTGAGACTGAAGCTGCAGAGACTGAGACTGAAGCTGGAGAGACTGAGACTGAAGCTGCAGAGACTGAGACTGAAGCTGGAGAGACTGAAGCTGGAGAGACTGAAGCTGGAGAGACTGAAGCTGGAGAGACTGAAGCTGGAGAGACCGAGACTGAAGCTGGAGAGACCGAGACTGAAGCTGGAGAGACCGAGACTGAAGCTGGAGAGACCGAGACTGAAGCTGGAGAGACCGAGACTGAAGCTGGAGAGACCGAGACTGAAGCTGGAGAGACCGAGACTGAAGCTGGAGAGACCGAGACTGAAGCTGGAGAGACCGAGACTGAAGCTGGAGAGACCGAGACTGAAGCTGGAGAGACCGAGACTGAAGCTGGAGAGACCGAGACTGAAGCTGGAGAGACCGAGACTGAAGCTGGAGAGACCGAGACTGAAGCTGGAGAGACCGAGACTGAAGCTGGAGAGACTGAAGCTGGAGAGACTGAGACTGAAGCTGGAGAGACTGAGACTGAAGCTGGAGAGACCGAGACTGAAGCTGGAGAGACCGAGACTGAAGCTGGAGAGACCGAGACTGAAGCTGGAGAGACGGAGACTGAAGCTGGAGAGACTGAAGCTGGAGAGACTGAAGCTGGAGAGACTGAAGCTGGAGAGACTGAAGCTGGAGAGACTGAAGCTGGAGAGACTGAAGCTGGAGAGACTGAAGCTGGAGAGACTGAAGCTGGAGAGACTGAAGCTGGAGAGACTGAAGCTGGAGAGACTGAGACTGAAGCTGGAGAGACTGAGACTGAAGCTGGAGAGACTGAGACTGAAGCTGGAGAGACCGAGACTGAAGCTGGAGAGACTGAAGCTGGAGAGACTGAAGCTGGAGAGACTGAAGCTGGAGAGACTGAAGCTGGAGAGACTGAGACTGAAGCTGGAGAGACTGAGACTGAAGCTGGAGAGACCGAGACTGAAGCTGGAGAGACTGAAGCTGGAGAGACTGAAGCTGGAGAGACTGAAGCTGGAGAGACTGAAGCTGGAGAGACTGAAGCTGGAGAGACTGAAGCTGGAGAGACTGAAGCTGGAGAGACTGAAGCTGGAGAGACTGAAGCTGGAGAGACTGAAGCTGGAGAGACTGAAGCTGGAGAGACTGAGACTGAAGCTGGAGAGACTGAGACTGAAGCTGGAGAGACTGAGACTGAAGCTGGAGAGACTGAGACTGAAGCTGGAGAGACCGAGACTGAAGCTGGAGAGACTGAAGCTGGAGAGACTGAAGCTGGAGAGACTGAGACTGAAGCTGGAGAGACTGAGACTGAAGCTGGAGAGACTGAGACTGAAGCTGGAGAGACTGAAGCTGGAGAGACTGAGACTGAAGCTGGAGAGACTGAGACTGAAGCTGGAGAGACTGAGACTGAAGCTGGAGAGACTGAGACTGAAGCTGGAGAGACTGAGACTGAAGCTGGAGAGACTGAGACTGAAGCTGGAGAGACTGAGACTGAAGCTGGACCGAGACTGAAGCTGGAGAGACTGAAGCTGGACCGAGACTGAAGCTGGAGAGACTGAGACTGAAGCTGGAGAGACGGAGACTGAAGCTGGAGAGACTGAAGCTGGAGAGACTGAGACTGAAGCTGGAGAGACTGAGACTGAAGCTGGAGAGACCGAGACTGAAGCTGGAGAGACTGAAGCTGGAGAGACTGAGACTGAAGCTGGAGAGACTGAGACTGAAGCTGGAGAGACTGAGACTGAAGCTGGAGAGACTGAAGCTGGAGAGACTGAGACTGAAGCTGGAGAGACTGAGACTGAAGCTGGAGAGACTGAAGCTGGAGAGACTGAGACTGAAGCTGGAGAGACTGAAGCTGGAGAGACTGAGACTGAAGCTGGAGAGACTGAGACTGAAGCTGGAGAGACTGAGACTGAAGCTGGAGAGACTGAGACTGAAGCTGGAGAGACTGAGACTGAAGCTGGAGAGACTGAGACTGAAGCTGGACCGAGACTGAAGCTGGAGAGACTGAAGCTGGACCGAGACTGAAGCTGGAGAGACTGAGACTGAAGCTGGAGAGACGGAGACTGAAGCTGGAGAGACTGAAGCTGGAGAGACTGAAGCTGGAGAGACTGAAGCTGGAGAGACTGAAGCTGGAGAGACTGAAGCTGGAGAGACTGAAGCTGGAGAGACTGAAGCTGGAGAGACTGAAGCTGGAGAGACTGAAGCTGGAGAGACTGAAGCTGGAGAGACTGAAGCTGGAGAGACTGAGACTGAAGCTGGAGAGACCGAGACTGAAGCTGGAGAGACCGAGACTGAAGCTGGAGAGACTGAAGCTGGAGAGACTGAAGCTGGAGAGACTGAAGCTGGAGAGACTGAAGCTGGAGAGACTGAAGCTGGAGAGACTGAAGCTGGAGAGACTGAAGCTGGAGAGACTGAAGCTGGAGAGACTGAAGCTGGAGAGACTGAAGCTGGAGAGACTGAAGCTGGAGAGACTGAAGCTGGAGAGACTGAAGCTGGAGAGACTGAGACTGAAGCTGGAGAGACTGAGACTGAAGCTGGAGAGACTGAGACTGAAGCTGGAGAGACCGAGGCTGGAGAGACTGAAGCTGGAGAGACTGAAGCTGGAGAGACTGAGACTGAAGCTGGAGAGACTGAGACTGAAGCTGGAGAGACCGAGACTGAAGCTGGAGAGACTGAAGCTGGAGAGACTGAGACTGAAGCTGGAGAGACTGAGACTGAAGCTGGAGAGACTGAGACTGAAGCTGGAGAGACTGAGACTGAAGCTGGAGAGACTGAAGCTGGAGAGACTGAAGCTGGAGAGACTGAAGCTGGAGAGACTGAAGCTGGAGAGACTGAGACTGAAGCTGGAGAGACTGAGACTGAAGCTGGAGAGACTGAAGCTGGAGAGACTGAGACTGAAGCTGGAGAGACTGAGACTGAAGCTGGAGAGACTGAAGCTGGAGAGACTGAGACTGAAGCTGGAGAGACTGAGACTGAAGCTGGAGAGACTGAGACTGAAGCTGGAGAGACTGAGACTGAAGCTGGAGAGACTGAGACTGAAGCTGGAGAGACTGAGACTGAAGCTGGACCGAGACTGAAGCTGGAGAGACTGAGACTGAAGCTGGAGAGACTGAGACTGAAGCTGGAGAGACTGAAGCTGGAGAGACTGAGACTGAAGCTGGAGAGACTGAGACTGAAGCTGGAGAGACTGAGACTGAAGCTGGAGAGACTGAGACTGAAGCTGGAGAGACTGAGACTGAAGCTGGACCGAGACTGAAGCTGGAGAGACTGAAGCTGGACCGAGACTGAAGCTGGACCGAGACTGAAGCTGGAGAGACTGAGACTGAAGCTGGAGAGACTGAGACTGAAGCTGGAGAGACTGAAGCTGGAGAGACTGAGACTGAAGCTGGAGAGACTGAGACTGAAGCTGGAGAGACTGAGACTGAAGCTGGAGAGACTGAGACTGAAGCTGGAGAGACTGAGACTGAAGCTGGAGAGACTGAGACTGAAGCTGGAGAGACTGAGACTGAAGCTGGAGAGACTGAGACTGAAGCTGGAGAGACTGAGACTGAAGCTGGACCGAGACTGAAGCTGGAGAGACTGAAGCTGGACCGAGACTGAAGCTGGAGAGACTGAGACTGAAGCTGGAGAGACTGAGACTGAAGCTGGAGAGACTGAAGCTGGAGAGACTGAAGCTGGAGAGACTGAGACTGAAGCTGGAGAGACTGAGACTGAAGCTGGAGAGACTGAGACTGAAGCTGGAGAGACTGAGACTGAAGCTGGAGAGACTGAGACTGAAGCTGGACCGAGACTGAAGCTGGAGAGACTGAAGCTGGACCGAGACTGAAGCTGGAGAGACTGAGACTGAAGCTGGAGAGACTGAGACTGAAGCTGGAGAGACTGAAGCTGGAGAGACTGAGACTGAAGCTGGAGAGACTGAGACTGAAGCTGGAGAGACTGAGACTGAAGCTGGAGAGACTGAGACTGAAGCTGGAGAGACTGAGACTGAAGCTGGAGAGACTGAGACTGAAGCTGGAGAGACTGAGACTGAAGCTGGAGATCTCACATCAGCGGCATACAGAACGCAGGTCACTGCCACACACACACGCCATAAATAATGTTTTTCCTCAGTGTTTATGTCTGGTATTCTTAAATCAAGATACATTTACTGGAGAAGATGCAAAATTACTAAAGATATAAAAAAATAAGTGTTTAAAACAAGAACAAATATCTGTCAATGGAGTCAGAAAAATAATCTTGTTTTCCCACATTGTTTTTCCATTGGCAAACATTGGTTCTTGTTTTAAGCACAAACTCACTTCCGTTTGATGCATTTCTCAGAAATCAAAGCTTAATATTATTAAATTATCAAATTGTTGAAGTGCTCCTATTATGCTTTGTGGGATATGCCCTTTCATACAGTGACTAATAGAGCGGACTGTGAAAGTAAAAGCTCTGAGAAACTGAAGATCAGATAAATGGTAAAACCCACGCCATCATTACTGTTCGTGTCACTGTGATCAAGAGCTGAGATTCAGATATGATAATGAGCGTTTGCTTTCTGACCAATCGCAGCAGAGCAGCTCTCAGAGGGGCGGGGCTTAGAGAGACTGAATCTTTCACTGAAGCGTTTCAGACACTGAGGAAAGAGCTGAAGCTGCAGTGCAGATTATGAGCACATTAATGTGTTTTTGATTTTTGATGCATGTAAATGTTGTAGGGGAAAATAAAATTAGATAAAATAAAATTAGACAATGAGGAACCTTTAAAATAACAATTCGTGAACTTTAAAGTGTTATGAATTCAAATGTTTAGACGTCCTACTTGTTTATTAAACCATTAAATCAGAAAAAGCTGAATCTGGAAAAAACAAAACTGATTTAATAAAGCTGTGTGTGTGTGTGTGTGTGTGTGTGTGTGTATGTCTCAGACGTTACCTGGAAGGTGAGCCGGTCTTTGCTGGGACTGAGCCTCATGTCGTCCATCGGTGTGGAGCTGATCATCACGTCAGTCATCGCGGCACGCTGAGCTGCGCACACACACACACACACACACACACACACACACACACGTTTGTGCAACTACATTATGAGGACTCTCCATAGGCGTAATAGTTTTTAAACTGTACAAACTATAAATATATTCTATCCCCTTACACTGCCCCTATCCCTAAACTTGCCCCACACACACACACTAACCTGACCCCTAAACCTACCCAACACACACACACACACACACAGGTGTGTGATTGGTCATTACTGAAATGGAAGGTGTGTAAACGAGGTAATGGCTGATATTTTCATTCAGTTAAATTTTGTCTGGGAGATTTGGGGATAATCCGGTCCCTGATGGATAAAGCCGCTGACGCCGTCTTGTTTTTAGCATTAGCCGTTATGCAATGTGTGTATGTCAGTGTGTGTTTCAGATGTTTAGCTTAATGACGGGGCGGATCTCAATCATGTTTAGCGTTCGACTCCTACACTCCACTTTATTAATTCCCCAGTTCACCTTCAGTGGAAACAGCAGAGACAGTGTGAGTGTGTGTGTGTGTGGGTTCAGATGCAGAAGAACTGCTGTGTTTTGGGGGTTTCCACTGCGGTGGAGCTTCAGGACGCCTCATGAAGAGCTTCCTGTATGATGTTGTGCTCGAACGTGTGTGTGTGTGTGTGTGTGTGAGAAACATGCCTGTTGCAGGAGACGCTGCAAGTTTTACTGTAGTTTCACAAGCGCAGACACAGAATGAGTCTCAGCATCCAGCACAAACACACACAGATGCTCTAGATCCTGATCTCTGACTAATTCTGCCGTGTGTGTGTGTGTGTGTGTGTGTGTGTGTGTGTGTGTGTGTGTGTGTGAGTGAGAGAGAGAGAGAGAGAGAGAGAGAGAGAGAGAGAGAGAGAGAGAGAGAGAGAGAGAGAGAGAGAGAGAGAGAAAGAGAGAAAGAGAGAGAGAGAGAGAAGCTCACTGGAAGTTTCCATTGGCTTCAGGTTCAAACGACAGGGGCTGTATGACCTCTGACCTCTGCGACAGCGGGTCACATGATGCACTCAAGCTTCCCGCTCATCTGATTTTCCACACTGTCCTAAAATAACCAGTCCTCATTGATTTAGTGGCAGCAGTGGCATGAGCACAACACAGCTCTTGAGTCTGCAGGGCACAGCTTCAGTCACATGACCATATCGTTTCAGTCACATGACCATATCGAGATCACTTGCTCCACCACAGAACACTCTCAGAATGAGTGACACGAAACCAAACTAGAACACGTCAATCTAGATCACACGCATTAGAACCGATGATCCACTTCCTCATCCCTCCGTCTCAAATAAAACATTGATTAAATATTGAAATAACTTCAGAGCTCATAAACACTCAGTTAAACATGTACTACTTGTAACAGTGACACAGCGAGTGTGTTCTCCATCCACAGTTGGGGATTATCTAGTGCACATTAAACACTCTCGTGTTCTGCTTCCCTCCATCATAAACGAGTGTCTGTGATCGGCTGCTTCCCTCCATCATAAATGAGTGTCTGTGATCGGCTGCTTCCCTCCATCATAAACGGGTGTGTGTGATCGGCTGCTTCCCTCCATCATAAATGAGTGTCTGTGATCGGCTGCTTCCCTCCATCATAAACGGGTGTGTGTGATCGGCTGCTTCCCTCCATCATAAATGAGAGTCTGTGATCGGCTGCTTCCCTCCATCATAAACGAGTGTCTGTGATCGGCTGCTTCCCTCCATCATAAACGGGTGTGTGTGATCGGCTGCTTCCCTCCATCATAAACGAGTGTGTGTGATCGGCTGCTTCCCTCCATCATAAACGAGTGTCTGTGATCGGCTGCTTCCCTCCATCATAAACGAGTGTGTGTGATCGGCTGCTTCCCTCCATCATAAACGAGTGTGTGTGATCGGCTGCTTCCCTCCATCATAAACGAGTGTGTGTGATCGGCTGCTTCCCTCCATCATAAACGAGTGTCTGTGATCGGCTGCTTCCCTCCATCATAAACGAGTGTGTGTGATCGGCTGCTTCCCTCCATCATAAACGAGTGTGTGTGATCGGCTGCTTCCCTCCATCATAAACGAGTGTGTGTGATCGGCTGCTTCCCTCCATCATAAACGAGTGTCTGTGATCGGCTGCTTCCCTCCATCATAAACGGGTGTGTGTGATCGGCTGCTTCCCTCCATCATAAACGAGTGTGTGTGATCGGCTGCTTCCCTCCATCATAAACGAGTGTCTGTGATCGGCTGCTTCCCTCCATCATAAACGAGTGTGTGTGATCGGCTGCTTCCCTCCATCATAAACGAGTGTCTGTGATCGGCTGCTTCCCTCCATCATAAACGAGTGTCTGTGATCAGCTGCTTCCCTCCATCATAAACGGGTGTGTGTGATCGGCTGCTTCCCTCCATCATAAACGTGTGTCTGTGATCAGCTGCTTCCCTCCATCATAAACGTGTGTCTGTGATCAGCTGCTTCCCTCCATCATAAACGTGTGTCTGTGATCGGCTGCTTCCCTCCATCATAAACGTGTGTCTGTGATCAGCTGCTTCCCTCCATCATAAACGTGTGTCTGTGATCGGCTGCTTCCCTCCATCATAAACGAGTGTGTCTGTGATCAGCTGCTTCCCTCCATCATAAACGAGTGTGTGTGATCGGCTGCTTCCCTCCATCATAAACGAGTGTCTGTGATCGGCTGCTTCCCTCCATCATAAACGAGTGTGTCTGTGATCAGCTGCTTCCCTCCATCATAAACGAGTGTGTGTGATCGGCTGCTTCCCTCCATCATAAACGAGTGTGTGTGATCGGCTGCTTCCCTCCATCATAAACGAGTGTCTGTGATCGGCTGCTTCCCTCCATCATAAACGAGTGTGTCTGTGATCAGCTGCTTCCCTCCATCATAAACGAGTGTGTGTGATTGGCTGCTTCCCTCCATCATAAACGAGTGTCTGTGATCGGCTGCTTCCCTCCATCATAAACGAGTGTGTCTGTGATCAGCTGCTTCCCTCCATCATAAACGAGTGTGTGTGATCGGCTGCTTCCCTCCATCATAAACGAGTGTGTGTGATCGGCTGCTTCCCTCCATCATAAACGAGTGTCTGTGATCGGCTGCTTCCCTCCATCATAAACGAGTGTGTCTGTGATCAGCTGCTTCCCTCCATCATAAACGAGTGTGTGTGATCGGCTGCTTCCCTCCATCATAAACGAGTGTCTGTGATCGGCTGCTTCCCTCCATCATAAACGAGTGTGTCTGTGATCAGCTGCTTCCCTCCATCATAAACGAGTGTGTGTGATCGGCTGCTTCCCTCCATCATAAACGAGTGTCTGTGATCGGCTGCTTCCCTCCATCATAAACGAGTGTCTGTGATCGGCTGCTTCCCTCCATCATAAACGAGTGTCTGTGATCGGCTGCTTCCCTCCATCATAAACGAGTGTCTGTGATCGGCTGCTTCCCTCCATCATAAACGAGTGTCTGTGATCGGCTGCTTCCCTCCATCATAAACGAGTGTGTCTGTGATCAGCTGCTTCCCTCCATCATAAACGGGTGTGTGTGATCGGCTGCTTCCCTCCATCATAAACGAGTGTGTGTGATCGGCTGCTCCCCTCCATCATAAACGAGTGTGTGTGATCGGCTGCTTCCCTCCATCATAAACGAGTGTGTCTGTGATCAGCTGCTTCCCTCCATCATAAACAAGTGTGTGTGATCGGCTGCTTCCATCATAAACGAGTGTGTGGAGCGTGAGCCGCCATGTTCTCATCGATGCTGGTGTTCGGGAACACACTCATGTGTGAGACGCTTCTGGAGGGATTACACACAATCATTCTGATCACACACACACACACTTCAAGAAACACCAAACCAACATTACAGACGCTGCAACGCCATTGGTCCGCTGGTTACTCCAGTTATCCAATCACAGCCATCGCTGAGTCACATGAGCTTTGAGGGATTTATTCAGTGAATGTGTTTCTGTCGTAGTTTATGTTCATTTCGTCTAATCGGATAAATCGATTATCCACCTCAGATTCGGATTTAATGCACATTTATAGAATTTATCCGCATCTTGGCATTTCCATCCAGCGTTATTTAAAGGAGGATTTCACTTTCAAATGAGGATTAGCCCCTGATTTACACATCCTGAACACATCCTAGGTGTATATGACTCTCCTTCAGACGAACACAGAGTTCCTGGCTCTTCCAAGCTTTATAATGGCAGTGAATTGCGACCAACAGATTGAAGAACAATAACGTGCATCTATCCGCCGTAACCGAACTCCACTGACGCCTCACAGCTGATTGGCTAAGATATTCAAAGGTTCTTCGACGCCTCACAGCTGATTGGCTGAGATATTCAAAGGTTCTTTGACGCCGCCTCACAGCTGATTGGCTGAGATATTCAAAGGTTCTTCGACGCCTCACAGCTGATTGGCTGAGATATTCAAAGGTTCTTCGACGCCTCACAGCTGATTGGCTGAGATATTCAAAGGTTCTTTGACGCCTCACAGCTGATTGGCTGAGATATTCAAAGGTTCTTCGACGCCTCACAGCTGATTGGCTGAGATATTCAAAGGTTCTTTGACGCCTCACAGCTGATTGGCTGAGATATTCAAAGGTTCTTCATGAGTTCCTGTGAGCGTCTGAACAACACCGGGAAACGCGGGAATAAACAGAACGAAGGAGCAGGAATATCGAGAGCTAACACAGTCTCCTGAAACAGAGGAGCGAGCGAGAGTTGATGAGATGAAACGTGACAGAAAGCAGAGGTTCAGATCCGTGTAAACATCCTTCTCACAGAGAGAACAAAAGATCAGAATAATAAAACACAAAGATCACGAGCGGACGAGACCAGAGACACCAGATGAAGAGCTCAGTGTGTGTTTCAGCGAGTCTGAAGATTAACAGTTTCATTCATCACTAATAGTAAACAATGTATTTCTGATGACTTCACTCATTAGCTGTCTGTATTTGATCTGGTTCCTTGTTTTATAAGCATTTTTAGTTTGTCTAATTGTTTTTGTTTTTTTCATATGTGAAAATTGATGTCAAAATAATTAATTGTTTAAATGGACGGATTAATAATCTAACGCACTGACGAGTCGAAACATGCGTTATTTTGAGTGCGGATCATAGCGATATTTTGAAGTTTATAATACATTCACAAAGAAAACAAACATCATAATAATTCTGAGGTTTTCATCTAAAACGTTAAACGCGCATATTAAAACGCCATTACCCAGAGTGCATCTGTTCATAACCACTGAACCAACGTCTCCTCAGCTTCAGATGCACATCTACTATAATACACTGTTGCTAGGGTGTTGCCAAGGTCATTACTGGGATCTGATGAGACTCAAGCTCGAGACTGACAGAAGAGCTGAAGTTCCTTTCTGTCATCATCATTGCACTGGGCAACACAAGCATGTCTCAGGAGTTATTCATGTGTTTTTACATGCAAGATCTTGATAAGCAACATGGAAGAATAGATCACAGATGAAGGACTAGACAATACAACTAATGATGTTCAAGTGCTAAAGAGCCTGAAAGGAACAGCGTTTCAGAGAGAGGAAAGGAGCGTCTGATGGAGCGTCATCAGTGGTGAAGATGAAGATGACGAAGATGTAAACGTGACCTTTGACAGACTGAAGGATGAAGAGTGACTCAGATTGAACATGAGCTGATGATGATGAAAACATCTCTAACTCTAAGTATTATACACTCTAGAGTAGACAGGAACACTAGCGAGTGTCCACGATCACTCACACACACACACACACAACTGTCAAACTACACGACACACAACACAACATCAGTGTGAGGTAATGAGGGATCTTACCTGTGACAGAGTCGCGAGCTCATCAGAGACGAGCGTCAGACACGCGTTCAGTCCAGAACTCTACAGAACACGAGCGTCAGACACGCGTTTAGTCCAGAACTCTACAGAACACGAGCGTCAGACACGCGTTCAGTCCAGAACTCTACAGAACACGAGCGTCAGACACGCGTTCAGTCCAGAACTCTACAGAACACGAGCGTCAGAAACGCGTTTAGTCCAGAACTCTACAGAACACGAGCGTCAGAAACGCGTTTAGTCCAGAACTCTACAGAACACGAGCGTCAGACACGCGTTTAGTCCAAAACTCTACAGAACACGAGCGTCAGACACGCGTTTAGTCCAAAACTCTACAGAACACGAGCGTCAGACACGCGTTTAGTCCAGAACTCTACAGAACACGAGCGTCAGACACGCGTTTAGTCCAGAACTCTACAGAACACGAGCGTCAGACACGCGTTTAGTCCAGAACTCTACAGAACACGAGCGTCAGACTGGCGGCTCGATCATCATCTCCCGCATCAGCGGCTGCTCGCGCGCTTTTATAGAGGAGGCGTGGCTCTAGCCGCGGTAGCCACGCCCACACACGAGTCCGTTCGTCACGCAGCTGCAGCAGACATGCGCAGACAGCATGCGTTTTTAATGTAGAACATATTCCCAATTAAAGTAAATCAGATTTTTTCTTTTTACATTTAAACGCTACAGTATTGTTTAAAAGCACATCCTTATATATATTAAAATGATTTGTTTCTCTCCCATCCCATAATATATCACATATAAATTCCTCCAGCTGTACAACTACATGTACCTTCCTCTTAATAAAGTTTGTCATTTTCCAACATATTAGGACTCAAATAATACTCAAATAATACAATTTCATGTTTTCAAAAGAGTCGTTTTTATTTTTAGTATTAGTTTTATTTTCGTTTTGATGTTTTTTGTCCATCATAGGAATATAGAGCAACTTTTACTGTTACTTTCCCTCACAGTCGAGTCTCTTCATGTTGTCAGAGAAAAACCAATAAAGCTTTTTAAAAATGAAATTTGAAATGAGTTGTTAATTTAGTATTTTATTGTTTTGTTTAACTACGTTTTAAAACATGAGAAATTGTTTTAAATGTTCAATTTTTCTGTTTGGATTGATAACTATTCCTGCACTTCATCTTCTCGAGTGTCATCCGGGGAATGGGTTTATTGTTATTTGTCTCCAACAAACTGGAACAAACTGGAACAAACTGGAAACTCATCTATGAGCAGATGTGAGTGTATGCTGGTCTAACTGAAACAATGCATCTTAAATTCCTGATGTTAAACTTTGATTTAAAAAAAAGTTTTGATGTATTTTACTGTTATTGTAAGTTTAACAGTTTTCCACACGTCCAGAACTCTTCAGTCTGTATTACCAACGCTCATCTGGAACACTGACCTCCAGAACTCAGACCAACACAACTATTCATGTCTCAAAACAAGCTCGTTCCCCATAACACTGAACAACTCTCAGAAAACATACATGTCACTCATAATAAGTACTGACATAAAAAACACTAACAACAGGAGCATTACATGAATCCTGAACTTTTATCTTTGAAGTTTGCGGATCGCAAAAGCTGCTTCCAAATCATCAGTGTTAATTCTCCTTGATCTGTCTGCTGCCTCATCAGATCCTGCTGTCCTCCCTCTCATCACTGGGCATCACTGGATCTTCCCTCCACTGGTTTGAGTCCTATCTCACAGGGGTCCATCAGGGTCGGATGGAGAGGTGAGGTATCCAAAGCACATCAACTGACCACAGGAGTTCCCCAGGGTTCAGTGCTGGGACCGCTCCTCTTCTCCATCTACACCACCTCACTGGGACCCTTCATACAGGCACATGGTTTCTCTTATCATTGCTATGCTGATGACACCCAGCTCTACCTCTCATTTCACCCAGATGATCCCACAGTATCTGCACGGATCTCAAGCTGTCGGGCGGACATCTCTGCATGGATGAAGGAACATCACCTCCACAGCACGACTTCACTATCCAGCTAGATTCATCATCACCCCATCAAGGTCGGTCAGAAATCTTGGAGTGACATTTGACGACCAGCTGACCTTCACAGACCACATTACAAAAACAGCTCGATCATGCAGGTTCGCACTGTACAATATCAGGAAGGTCAGGCCTTTCCTAACTGAGCATGCAACACAACTTCTAGTCCAGGCCCTGGTTATCTTGATTACTGCAATGCTCTTCTGGCAGGACTTCCATCATGTGCAACTAAACCTCTAATGATCCAGAACGCTGCAGCTCGTCTTGTCTCCCACTCGCTGCTCGCGTCAGACTCAAGCCTTTGACGCTTGCTTACAGATCTACCACTGACTCAGCTCCGTCCTACTTCCACTCACTCCTACGAGTTTATACCCCGACCAGAAACCTACGATCGGTCAAGGAGCGGCGGCTCGTGGTCCCTCACAGCGAGGCATTAAATCACTCTCCAGAACATTCTCCTTCACGGCTCCACACTGGTGGGATGATCTTCCCACCCTCATCCGGAATGCAAAATCCCTGTCAGCATTTAAAAGTCAGCTGAAAACTCATCTCTTCCGTGAGCACGTTACATAAAAAAATAAAATAAAAATAAAAAAAATTCCTTTCCCCTTGTCTGATTTTTACTCTGAGCAATGCCTGAACTTGGTATTTTGAACACTTCTTGTGTTGATCTTTGCGTCTTCCAGATGACTCGCTTGCTTTAGTCCTCAGTTGTAAGTCGCTTTGGATAAAAGCGTCTGCTAAATGACTAAATGTAAATGTAAATGTAGGTTAGAATGATTTTTTCACATAAATCAATAAGATTTTGTATTACAGTATATGTAACAAGCCTGAATGATTTTATAGTAATTTACTTGCTAAAAACAAAAAGTTGGAAAAAAACCTCATAAAACAATAATAATTACAAAACATAAACAAAAACAATTTTATTCTAAATATTCTGCTAAGCTTTTATATTTCAATATAATTCTTGCAGAAATGTATCAGTTTTGAAAGCAGTTTAAATTGGAAGAATCTGCGGCATATATACAGTGTCTTCAGTGTGGATGAGTGATGCTCAGCTGTGATCTCTCCACTAGATGGAGACACAGTCAGGGAAGGACTCAATACTTCATACAGTCTACAGCTGAGAAACAGTCAGAGACAGAATTGCTGCTTTATTAGCAAAATGAAATTGCTGTCAGTGATCAACAAAACCAAACAGAGAAACATACATGGCCTTTGGTTCAAAGTGTGCAAAAATAAAACAAAGGTCCAACAAGTCCTTTTCCTGGTCCAACTCGTCCTTTTTCTGGTCCAACTAGTCCTTTTCCTGGTCCAACTAGTCCTTTTCCTGGTCCAACTAGTCCTTTTCCTGGTCTAACTATGCAAGGCAAGGCAAGTTTATTTATAGGCAAGTTTTTAAGGCAAGTTTATTTATAAAGCACATTTCATACACTATGGCAATTCAAAGTGCTTTACAGAAAGGAATTAAAATAATCATAAAATAAAAGCAAGAAAAATGTATACAGTTATAAAAGGAACTAACTGAGAGGTAAGGATGTTACAGTTGATGAATTAAAAGAGATATAAAGATGATGATACATAGATAAACTTCTCATCTGGCAAAACACCGGTGTACCATATTTTTCACAGCTGCTTGTTTTACTGTGAGATTTTCCCATGTTGATTGTACTGTGTCTACAACTACCGGTAGTCCTCTTCCTAGTCTAACTAGTCCTCTTCCTAGAAGCCATATTCCCCTATGGCCCGAGACTGGTCCCCCACTGAAGCTTTTAGTACCCAGAAAAGCACTATATAAATGAAACAAATTATTACATTTATTTATTATTATTCCTGTTCTAACTAGTCCTCTACCTGGTCCAACTAGTCCTCTGCATGGTCTAACTAATCCTCTACCTGGTCCAACTAGTCCTCTTCATGGTCTAACTACTCCTCTGGTCCAACAAGTCCTCTCCCTGGTCCAACTTGTCCTCTACATAGTCCAACTAGTCCTCTTCATGGTCTAACTAGTCCTTTCCCTGGTCTAACTAGTCTTATAACTTCTTATTATTGTTACTATTATTATTTTTTATTTTATTTTTTATATTATTATTATTTGCTAGTGCTACTATTACTATTATTGTGTGTATTGAGGTCCGATGACGATGCGCGCCCCCTGTAGGTCAGACTGCGCACGCGCGTGTGTAGAAGCTCCGCCCAGAGATTCATGTGCTCCGGTGAATCAGACAGAGTCCCGTTCAGAGTCTCAGCGCCGCAACAGAGAGAGAGAGAGAGAGAGAGAGAGACTCAGGGAGAGATCAGTGTGTGCTTGGGCTGAGGGATGATGGCGGCAGCGCTGGAGAGAGGAGGGCTTCGGGCCGCTTTCCTGAACCCGGCCAGCGGTGGAGGTGGAGCGGCTCTCCCTGCAGCGGCTCCGGGGGCTCCGGGGGCTCCAGTGGCCGGCCCGGGGCTCTCAGGGTCCGGGCTCTCCGGGGCCATGCCCGTGTCCATGAACCTCTTCGCCACCTGGGACATCGACCGCTCCTCTCCGAGCTGCGTGCCCCGGTACGAGCTGTGTGTGTGTGTGTGTGTGTGTGTGTGAGAGAGAGAGAGAGATAGAGAGTGTGTGTGTGTGTGCGCGCGCTGTGTGTTTGT
>JAULUF010000025.1:38255000-38282500 GCA_031834385.1 Semotilus atromaculatus | reverse complement strand
CCCCACGCCATAATCCCCCCTCCACCAAACAACCCCACACCATAATCCCCCCTCCACCAAACAATCCCACACCATAATCCCCCCTCCACCAAACAACCGCACACCATAATCCCCCCTCCACCAAACAACCCCACACCATAATCCCCCCTCCACCAAACAACCCCACGCCATAATCCCCCCTCCACCAAACAACCCCACGCCATAATCCCCCTCTCCACCAAACAACCCCACGCCATAATCCCCCTCTCCACCAAACAACCGCACGCCATAATCCCCCCTCCACCAAACAACCCCACGCCATAATCCCCCCTCCACCAAACAACCGCACACCATAATCCCCCCTCCACCAAACAACCCCACACCATAATCCCCCCTCCACCAACCAACCACACGCCTTAATCCCCCCTCCACCAAACAACCGCACACCATAATCCCCCCTCCACCAAACAACCGCACGCCATAATCCCCCCTCCACCAAACAACCCCACGCCATAATCCCCCCTCCACCAAACAACCGCACGCCATAATCCCCCCTCCACCAAACAACCCCACACCATAATCCCCCCTCCACCAAACAACCCCACGCCATAATCCCCCCTCCACCAAACAACCGCACGCCATAATCCCCCCTCCACCAAACAACCCCACGCCATAATCCCCCCTCCACCAAACAACCCCACACCATAATCCCCCCTCCACCAAACAACCCCACGCCATAATCCCCCCTCCACCAAACAACCGCACACCATAATCCCCCCTCCACCAAACAACCGCACGCCATAATCCCCCCTCCACCAAACAACCCCACGCCATAATCCCCCCTCCACCAAACAACCGCACGCCATAATCCCCCCTCCACCAAACAACCGCACGCCATAATCCCCCCTCCACCAAACAACCCCACGCCATAATCCCCCCTCCACCAAACAACCGCACGCCATAATCCCCCCTCCACCAAACAACCGCACGCCATAATCCCCCCTCCACCAAACAACCCCACGCCATAATCCCCCCTCCACCAAACAACCCCACACCATAATCCCCCCTCCACCAAACAACCGCACGCCATAATCCCCCCTCCACCAAACAACCCCACGCCATAATCCCCCCTCCACCAAACAACCGCACGCCATAATCCCCCCTCCACCAAACAACCGCACGCCATAATCCCCCCTCCACCAAACAACCCCACGCCATAATCCCCCCTCCACCAAACAACCCCACGCCATAATCCCCCCTCCACCAAACAACCCCACACCATAATCCCCCCTCCACCAAACAACCCCACGCCATAATCCCCCCTCCACCAAACAACCGCACACCATAATCCCCCCTCCACCAAACAACCGCACGCCATAATCCCCCCTCCACCAAACAACCCCACGCCATAATCCCCCCTCCACCAAACAACCGCACGCCATAATCCCCCCTCCACCAAACAACCGCACGCCATAATCCCCCCTCCACCAAACAACCCCACGCCATAATCCCCCCTCCACCAAACAACCGCACGCCATAATCCCCCCTCCACCAAACAACCGCACGCCATAATCCCCCCTCCACCAAACAACCGCACACCATAATCCCCCCTCCACCAAACAACCCCACACCATAATCCCCCCTCCACCAAACAACCCCACACCATAATCCCCCCTCCACCAAACAACCCCACACCATAATCCCCCCTCCACCAAACAACCCCACGCCATAATCCCCTCTCCACCAATCATGTGTGTAGAAACGTCTGCATCCCTACTTTTGGCAATATAGTGTATGTGTTGTGTGCGGTACGTGAGCGTCTAATCTGATGCACTAAATCCTGGTGTGCTGTAAACAAACCTGCCGTAAGCTGCTTGTAAGCGGCAGACACAGTAAAGCCGGTGTAAACTCATCGTGTCAGCGACTCTAACTCTGACTGACCGCTGATGGAGGAACCAGTACCAGTGTGTCTGTGTGTGTGTCTGTGTGTATGTGTGTGTGTGTGTGTGTGTGTGTGTCTGTGTCTATGTGTGTGTGTGTCTGTGAGTGTGTGAGTGTGTGTCTGTGAGTGTGTGTGTGTGTCTGTGAGTGTGTGTGTGTGTCTGTGAGTGTGTGTGTGTGTGTGTCTGTGTGTGTCTGTGTGTGTCTGTGTGTGTCTGTGTCTGTGTGTGTCTGTGTGTGTGTCTGTGAGTGTGTGTGTGTGTGTGTGTGTGTGTGTGTCTGTGTCTGTGTCTGTGTGTGTGTCTGTGTGTGTCTGTGTGTGTGTGTGTGTGTCTGTGTGTGTCTGTGTGTGTCTGTGTCTATGTGTGTGTGTGTGTGTGTGTGTGTGTGTGTGTCTGTGAGTGTGTGTGTGTGTGTCTGTGAGTGTGTGTGTGTGTGTGTCTGTGTGTGTCTGTGTGTGTGTGTCTGTGTGTGTCTGTGTGTGTCTGTGTCTGTGTGTGTCTGTGTGTGTGTCTGTGAGTGTGTGTGTGTGTGTGTGTGTGTGTCTGTGTCTGTGTCTGTGTGTGTGTCTGTGTGTGTCTGTGTGTGTGTCTGTGTCTGTGTGTGTCTGTGAGTGTGTGTGTGTGTGTCTGTGTGAGTGTGAGTGTGTCTGTGTGTGTGTCTGTGTGAGTGTGTGTGTGTGTGTGTGTGAGTCTGTCATGCTGTAAGGATCCAGCAGTTTCCCGTCCGCTCAGGAATCACGCAGTCGTGTTTATTTTGGCTTGGTTTTATCTGAAGCGTGTTCCTGCTCGAGAATGTTTATGGGATCGTGGCGTCGGAAGAGTTTGGATGCGTCTCTCTTCTCTCTCTCTTTTTTTTTAGCTTTGTACTAAAAATGTTATATCTTTAATGTTTTTTTGTAAATAAAGTATTTTTCTCTCTCTCCCCCTCTCTCCCCCTCTCTCCCCCTCTCTCCCCCCTCTCTCCCCCCTCTCTCTCTCTCTCTCTCTCTATCTATCTCTCTATCTCCCCCCCTTCTCTCTCTCTCTCTCTCCCCCTCTCTCCCCCCCCTCTCTCTCTCTCTCTCTCTCTCTCGCCCCCTTCTCTCTCTCCCCCTCTCTCCCCCCCCTCTCTCTCTCTCTATCTCCCCCCCCCCTCCCTCTCTCTCTTTCTCTCTCTCTTTCTCTCTCTCTCTATCTCTCCTGTGCTCGTTGTTCCAGCAGGCCATTTATTTCAAGGACAAAACATCTGCGCTCAGAGCAAATCTTGCGAGCGAAAGCTACTTCAGGCGTGCAGCGACATCTCATTCATTCAGTGACATTATTAAAGTTGACATAAAACAGAAGTTTCTCCTCTACTGTTCCGTATATCGAGAGAAACGCTTCAGGAACAAGAACAGATGTGGGCGGGGCTTGACTGAGTCTGTGGGGAACTGATTGGATGGTTGTGGTTTCCTATTGGCTGATCTCCTGTGAGTGACAGGTTATAGCCCCGCCCTCGTCATCAGAGAAGAGAAGCTGCAAGAGGAACTTATTCTGATTCAACATTATTAACACAACTAGAAAAAGTTTATCGAGACAAACTTTAAGTTTGAGGAAGTTTAAAGTAGTTTAAAGTTTAAATTAGTGTAAAGTTTAAAGTAGTTTAAATTAGATGTGCAGCCATACATCATTTAGAATAAACACTGCAATATTACATAAAAAAAAAAAGAATTGTTCATTTTGACTAGATGGTGACTTTAAGAGTTCACACTCACAGATCTTGTGATTTATCAGTCTTTCACTGATTTAAAGCCACAAACGTGTCCGTGTCCTTCAGAGAACATCTATAGATCTTTGGCTTGTTTTATTGACAGTGAAGTGAAACGAGCAGTTTCTTCTCGCTGAGCTTTGACTTTCTCTTCTTTTATTGATTGTTTTGCGTCCAGCTTTTTCTTCTTCTGTCTTTTTTCTGTTAACAGAAATCTCCTGACTAAGAGTTTTTAGCACAGAAACACTGTTTACTTTGTCCTCTTCCACACTCGTTACATGTTTTAGTCTTCTCTCGAGCACACGCGTGTGCTGATGTTCATCTGTGTGACGACTTCAGAAACTGCAGGACTTGTTTCTGTTTGACATTAGTCTTCTGAAAGTTACAGACTCTACAGTTACCAAACAACAAGTTATCCCACTCTACAGATAAAGCGTTGTGAAATTCAGTTTGCGTACCGACCCCGAAATGATCAAATAAAACAAAATTCTGTATCAAATTTATAGGCAAGACAAGTAGTTTGTTTAGGCTTGGTTTGTAGGGAATTACAAACCTGCGCACATATATTCAATCACACATAACTATAGAATCAGTTCTTAATGCGCATGTGAACGCTATCAGCGTTTATCACAAGTTCAGTTTAAAGTCTGTTTATAGAGAACGCCGTCGTCTTAGCGGGCCATAATTTAATAACAAATGATCATTTCACCGGAAGTGAATCAATCAAAACTAACTTTAGCTGGAAATAACATTATTCAAGAACCGCTATAAAGACAAAACAATCTCTGTTACCTTAAATTATATGTTTGTCTCTGTAAAGCTGCTCTGAAACAATCTACATTGTTAAAAGCGCTGTATAAATGAAGATGACTTGACTTGACAGGATATTTTCTTGCTACAACCAAAAGTCAAATTTAATGGTGACATATTATGCCCCTTTTCACCAGATGTAATATAAATCTTTGGTGTCCCCAGAATGTGTCTGAAATTTCAGCTGAAAATCCCCCAGATCGTTTATTATCGTTCTGTCAGGTCCATTAAGTCAAGAACATGACAATAAAAATAATTTAGGAAACATTTTTATTGAATAAATTGCAATTCAAGTTGATAAATTCTGAGTTAAATGTTGGCGGTATGGCTCTGTGAGTCCTCTGAGCTTTCATGAGCACCATGGAATAGCAGAGAGTCGGAGGACAGCATTAGGGAACTCTCAGTGTGGGACTGGGAGAGCTGAACTATTCCCCCTGAGCAGCAACGATGACAGAAAAGCAACTGCCACGTCATACAGGACAGGAGGAGCTGGGGAGGAGGCGGGAGACGCGAGCAGCAGCAGCTAGGGTTAGGAGCGAACTGAATCTGCTTAGAAAGGCGCCTTGATTTGAGCGTAGTCATTAGCAGCGAGGGGAGTTGAACAGCTGATCAGCTCAGCTGGGCAGATCGGCTGATGAGACCGTGTTGTTGGCCAATAGCGTTAGCAGCGGCTTGACTACCTGGCCTGCCAGAACTGACGCTGACGCTCAGTTCAAATTTGCCCCTCGGTGTGAGCAAAAACACGCCGTTTTTGTGTGTGTCCCTTTAAATGCAAATGAGCTTTAGCTCCGCCTCCGTCCAGAAGAGGGCGGAGTCACACGAGCTTCAGAAACTCCGGCAAAACCAACACAGGCCGATCTCACTCATCCAGAGTCCCAGTATAACCAGTAGCGAGTGCAGCCTTACGGAGAGACTCAGAGTTTCACTGACACACGGTTCTGGATGTTAGTGGAGACATTTATGTAGTTGTTGTGGAGTTACACTGATCATCTCATCCTCATGTGTAACTTCTACACAAGTGTCCACAGTTCCTGAGGTGTTTATAAGACAGCGCTGACATGTTCTGGTCAATAGTGTAATAGTGTTTTAGGTAATATTATAAACGTGCAGATTAAGGGCCAGTAATATTATAATAAGATCCTCTTCATACGGCAGAAGGGAAGAAATCTGATCGGCTTATTTTGACATGCTCTCAGAGAAAGGCTCACCAGAACACAGTCACTGGGTTTCACTTCTCATGTGTTCTGTGGGAGTACCGGATTATAGCACTCACACACAGAGGAAGCCCTTTAATACATTTTGCTGAAATTTGACTTGAAGTTCATTGCATTTAAAAGAAGTCAGTGCATCATTACATCACGCAGAACTCCATGTAAACGATCTACAGCAGATGGACTGTGAATAAGAGCTGTTCCTCAGGGTGTGTGTGTGTGTGTGTGTGTGTGTGTGTGTTTCTGAGAGTTCAGTGTGACGTGTGCAGACACGAGTGTGTTTCTGCTCTTGTGTTCGACTCTTTCTCAGATGCAGGTCCGGCTGTCCGGGTTATTCACGCTCTCTGAAACACTAAGGCTGCTGCATCGCACGCTCTGCCGGACTCTTTCAGATCTCTGCCGAATATCCAGAGTATTTCTACCGGTTTCGCTCGGGGCATGTTGTCACAGAGTTGTCAGAGTTCTTATTTTATATATTTTTAATGTGTGTGTGTGTGTGTGAGTGAGTGTGTGTCTGTCAGTGAGTGACTGAGTGAGTGTGTGAGTAAAATAAATTCAAATTTTATTTTATTTCATTATAATATACTTTTTTATTTTAATTTCCCTTTTATTTTTATGTTGTTTATTTGAACACGCGTGTCTGCTGTAGTGGCACAGCTTTCCCTGAGCTCTTCTTCAGCGCTTCAGGACATCTGAGCGCTCGCTCTTTAGTCTGTGTTCATTCACAGCTTCTCATGCGGCCTGAATATCTCTTCTTTTCACATGTTTTCTTGTGATTTCTCCCATCATGCTCTCGGTCAGCTGTGAGTGAGTTCTTAAATATTCACGAGAAGCTTTTAAACAAGCAGCGGCTTTAGCAGCTCTCAATAATGCAGGAGAAGAGAGCAGATGATAATGGACCGAAACAAGAACAACGTGTGACGCTGTTAGAGAGAGAGAAAGGGGGAGAGAGAGAGAGAGAGAGAGAGAGAGAGACTCTCTCTCTCTCTCCCTCTCCATCTGTCTTCTCTCTGTCTGTGTGTAATTTCTGCACTAAACAGAATGACAGAATAATGACCTGAACACACCCTGCCATTGGCCAACCAGAGCGTTAAACTCAACCCCAAACACACACCATTGGTCAGCCAGAGCATTAAACTCAACCCCAAACACACACCATTGGTCAGCCAGAGCATTAAACTCAACCCCAAACACACACCATTGGTCAGCCAGAGCATTAAACTCAACCCCAAACACACACCATTGGTCAGCCAGAGCATTAAACTCAACCCCAATCACACACCATTGGTCAGCCAGAGCATTAAACTCCACCCCAAACACACACCATTGGTCAGCCAGAGCATTAAACTCAACCCCAAACACACACCATTGGTCAGCCAGAGCATTAAACTCAACCCCAAACACACACCATTGGTCAGCCAGAGCATTAAACTCAACCCCAAACACACACCATTGGTCAGCCAGAGCATTAAACTCAACCCCAAACACACACCATTGGTCAGCCAGAGCATTAAACTCCACCCCAAACACACACCATTGGTCAGCCAAAACATTAAACTCCACCCCAAACACACACCATTGGTCAGCCAGGGCATTAAACTCAACCCCAAACACACACCATTGGTCAGCCAGAGCATTAAACTCAACCCCAAACACACACCATTGGTCAGCCAGAGCATTAAACTCAACCCCAAACACACACCATTGGTCAGCCAGAGCATTAAACTCAACCCCAAACACACACCATTGGTCAGCCAGAGCATTAAACTCAACCCCAAACACACACCATTGGTCAGCCAGAGCATTAAACTCAACCCCAAACACACACCATTGGTCAGCCAGAGCATTAAACTCAACCCCAAACACACACCATTGGTCAGCCAGAGCATTAAACTCAACCCCAAACACACACCATTGGTCAGCCAGAGCATTAAACTCAACCCCAAACACACACCATTGGTCAGCCAGAGCATTAAACTCAACCCCAAACACACACCATTGGTCAGCAAGAGCATTAAACTCAACCCCAAACACACACCATTGGTCAGCCAGAGCATTAAACTCAACCCCAAACACACACCATTGGTCAGCCAGAGCATTAAACTCAACCCCAAACACACACCATTGGTCAGCCAGGGCATTAAACTCAACCCCAAACACACACCATTGGTCAGCCAGAGCATTAAACTCAACCCCAAACACACACCATTGGTCAGCCAGAGCATTAAACTCCACCCCAAACACACACCATTGGTCAGCCAGAGCATTAAACTCAACCCCAAACACACACCATTGGTCAGCCAGAGCATTAAACTCAACCCCAAACACACACCATTGGTCAGCCAGAGCGTTAAACTCCGCCCCAAACACACACCATTGGTCAGCCAGAGCGTTAAACTCCGCCCCAAACACACACCATTGGTCAGCCAGAGCGTTAAACTCCGCCCCAAACACACACCATTGGTCAGCCACAGCGTTAAACTCCGCCCCAAACACTCACCATTGGTCAGCCAGAGCGTTAAACTCCGCCCCAAACACACACCATTGGTCAGCCAGAGCGTTAAACTCCGCCCCAAACACACACCATTGGTCAGCCAGAGCATTAAACTCAACCCCAAACACACACCATTGGTCAGCAAGAGCATTAAACTCAACCCCAAACACACACCATTGGTCAGCCAGAGCATTAAACTCAACCCCAAACACACACCATTGGTCAGCCAGGGCATTAAACTCAACCCCAAACACACACCATTGGTCAGCCAGGGCATTAAACTCAACCCCAAACACACACCATTGGTCAGCCAGAGCATTAAACTCAACCCCAAACACACACCATTGGTCAGCCAGAGCGTTAAACTCCGCCCCAAACACTCACCATTGGTCAGCCAGAGCGTTAAACTCCGCCCCAAACACTCACCATTGGTCAGCCAGAGCGTTAAACTCCGCCCCAAACACTCACCATTGGTCAGCCAGAGCGTTAAACTCCGCCCCAAACACACACCATTGGTCAGCCAGAGCGTTAAACTCCGCCCCAAACACTCACCATTGGTCAGCCAGAGCGTTAAACTCCGCCCCAAACACTCACCATTGGTCAGCCAGAGTTGATTTGAGATCAGAGATTATTCTGATACTTTCTCTGTATGATGATGATGATGAGTGTGACTTTGTGGAGTAAAAGTTATAGTTTTTATTTTGAAGTAAAAAAATAAAATTAGACCCTTGGGGTAAGATGGGCCACCAGGATTGCCTCAGAAGGCCCAGAGTGGCATGTTGTTGTTACTAGTGTTTTTATTTTTAAATGTAATACTTATTGTTATTAATGTGGTTGTTATTTAATATTTCCATGAATTAGATGTACATTTCAGACATATTTGCTTGTCACATAAATATAAAATAAATTGTTAAACTCAAACTTCAGATTTACTGGGGCACAGCAGATTTATAGTGGGGCACGTGCCCCAGTAAAAGGGGTCCTAGCAACGCCCCTGAGTTTAAACCTAGTTGAGTGTAATCATTCAATTTGATATAAAGCAGAAGCGTCGCGCTCGCGTTCGCTGTTAAGCCCCGCCCCCTTTGATCTGATTGGCTAATCTCCTCTTTTCTGACAGTGACGAGCGCCGTTAGACCGTTGATCAGCTGAGATGAGAAAATCGATTATTTTGGCATTGTAGAAGTTTGAGGCACATTAATGTAACGTTACAGTTATTATTAGACAGTATTTTCACAACTTTTATTATACATCACGGATACGAACAGCAAGTCCAGACCTCAACTGTTGGTGCGGACATCGAGTTTATGGACACCTAATCAATGGCTTTTCTGAGGTAAATGTGACGCTATTGTTCTCCAGCTGTTTTATTGACGGTCGAAACACTGATTTATGGATTAAATGAGACATGATTTATTTCAAGAAGTTGTTCTGTATCTTCTGATGTTCATTGATGTTTATTTGCATTAAACACACACACACACACACATTTACATTTACTGACTGAACTTACTGATGAAACTGACAGGATTTGAAAGCACAAGTATTATTGTGATTATTGGATGGCAGGAGCTACAAATAATGTTTAGTTGTGTTCACACATCAGCTGAAAACAGCACAGGCACAGACTAAAAGATCGATTTTTAAGATTCAAGAATATACATAGATGTCATTAAAGTGAACGTCAATTAAAATGTTTTAAGTTAATCATTATTGCCAGCCCAGCACTAATGATGATGATGATGAGGATGTAGTTTTAGTATGGCAGTGATTTTCATTTTTCAGAAAGTGGGTCAGACACACACACACACACAGAGAGAGAGACAGAGAAAGACAGCTGTGTGGATGTTGACATCTCTGGAAATGGTTTTGTATGGAATGAGCTCTGGGTGGAGAAAGACGGATTCCCTGTGTGTGTGTGTGAGTGTGAGTGTGTGTGTGTGTGTGTGTGAGTGTGAGTGTGTGTGTGTGTTCTGTAACTCAGAGCAGCTGTGATGCAGGAAGAGGAAATGCCTGAGAGTCTCATTTCACCAGTGCTGGATCTCATCACAGAAACACACTGAACACCCCCCCCCCCCCCCCCCACACACACACACACACACACACACGCACACACATGGTGTAGTACTGAATGTTTACCAACATGCCTGAGTGTGAAAGCTTAAAAAATTAATCAATTATGAAATGTGGCCGAATCAGCTATTCAGCGAGTGAACATGTAGTTTTCTCTCTCTCTCTCTCTCTCTGTGTGTGTGTGTGTGTGTGTGTGTGTGTGTGCCAGGCTCTGCAGTCTGACGCTGAAGAAGCTGATCGTGTTGAAGGAGCTGGACCGGGATCTGAACTCGCTGCTCATCGCAGTGAAGATCCAGGTGACTGTCGAGCGCTTCTGTCTTCAGTTCTTATAAAAGACAATAGAATAATGTATATGATGTCAGTTTAATGTTGTAATATCTTTATTTTTAGGAAATAAATAAAATAATTTGAAGACAACATATGTTAATATGGTGAAAGTGTAATATGATATTTATGTTTATTCAGGGTTTCCGCGGGGTCTTAAAAAGTCTTAAAAAGTCTAAAATTCTGAAATTTAAATTTAAGGCCTTAAAAAGTCTTAAAACGGCCAGGTTTTCATCTGAGGTCTTAAATTTCATTTAGTCAGGTCTAAAAAAGATTCTACCCTCGTTAATTTCCTAAAACGCTGGCCGCAGAAAGTTATTATAAAGTACCGAGAAAGTATTGAGTCGTAGCCTACAAAGCGGAGCTCTAGAGCAGGGGTTCAACACGGCGCTCGCGTGCTCACGAGTAGCTCGTGGCTTGATATGAGGTATAGCTCGCCCAGAGGCCGTTCACATACCGGGTTTGCGCGCTCAACACTACGGGTGTTTTTCTCTTCTCCGTAAATAAATCTGGAAGCAGAGCTACAGCAAGCGTTTCTCGGTGGTGAAATCCATTAGCTACTAAAACTTCTTTGTCGGTGTGGAGAGCGCGGTGCATGGTTGCATAGCAACGACAGACGCAACAGGAAAATCTGCACGAATTTTACTATTAATAATGAAATATAAGCGGATGTGCACTGTAAATGTCAGTAATGTATCTTTTTTGACTCATTCTTTTTATAAAAAAAATATTTAAAGGCTGAAATATGTGAGGTTTATCTTTTTATAAAACTATTTTTGTAAAAACTTTATTTTAACTTGTAGATGTTAGTAGATAACCTGTTGCAAGACACTCCTTTAAAACCTGGCCATCATTTTTAATGGTATTTTAATGTTGTATGTAAACAAAAAGTGCATATTGATGCTAATTTTATTTGTTATTTTCTGGGTTTCAACATGCATTTGGTAAATTGATTTCATAATAATCATGAAATGAAATGTTCATGCCATTTCATCTCTAGTAATCTCTGTGCTATATGGGTTGTTACATGGGTTGGAGTAGCCTGTTGAATCTCTATTAGGCTATTAATATGCTGTTTCGTAATGTAAATATGAAATGAAATCTATTCTATTTGAGGTGAAGTTTGTTTTCATTTTAGGCCTAAGATTTTGGGCATTTGGCACGTTGTTGGGTGTGGAAGGTTACTAATGTGATTGGTTTATCTGTAAATTAAATTAATGCTTTTTCAATGACTGAATTCATTGAAATAAAAGTATTTTTTCCAAATATATTTTGATTTTAATATTTTTTTGGTAATGCGTCGTGTAGGTCTTAAATTTCGATCTTTATGTTCTTAAAATGTCTTAAAAAGGTCTTAAATTTGACTAACTGAAACCTGCAGAAACCCTGTTATTAATTTAGCAGCTGCTTTTACCCAGGAAAACAACCAGAGATTAATCTTTAAGAGGCAATAAACTGAGATGCCAGTAATGCGAAGCCTCAGACGTCATTCAGAACAGAACCAGCTAGAACAGGGAGGGATTAGGGATATCAGCGGACATTTTAAAAAACACATTTTTGTGTCACACACACACACACACACACACACACACACACACACACACACACACACACAGGGAGACATGCTTAATATTGTGAAGATCCGCTGTATGCCACTGGTACATGATTTTGTATTTAACTGCATCTATAATATTTATATCCTTGTAAATATTTTTTTTTTAAGTGGACTTAAATAATTTGTTAAAATGTGTGTGTGTGTGTGTGCAGGGCTCCAAACGAGTGCTGCGATCTAACGAGTACGCGGTTCCTCCCAGCGGCCTGATGGAGACGCAGCTGGAGCTCAGCTTCTCTCTGCAGGTACAAAACACACAATCATTCTGCAAAAGTGTTGTGGAAATGCAAACTAATTAAAAAACAAAACAAAACAAAAAACATTTTAAACCTGTAAATCCAGCAGCGCTTATCTGTTTAATTAGCAAGGCCATGTTGCCACTTAAATATATATATTTTTTAAATCCCCCTGTAGTCAATCATTGTATCCCTTAAAACTCATCTTTGATCACCAAAATGACATATTTAAAAAAAAAAATTCTTCATGCCTTAAAATATCTTGAATGTAACTCAACACCCTTGCCTCATTTAGTATGCGCGGTTCTATGAATATGCAAATGAGCCCCGCCTCCACTCACTCAGAGATCCGCTGGTTGACGATCACACGTTGATCTGATTGGTTACAAGGTCGTTTGTGACGTCAGAAACACCAGCGATTTCACACCGTGTTTTTGAGACTGTCTTTGGTTCACTGCAGTTTTAAACAGAAAATACTCAGCAATGCTGTCGACTTATGAACTTACACATGGATTGTGTTAAAGCATATTAAAAACACCACATAGACATATAAACAACATTAACAGCTGGATGTCTGTAACATTTACTGACATCCTCCATAATTTGACTGAAAACCACATGACGAGTCAAAGCTCATCACAAGCTGAGAGAAATAGTGATATATAGTGTCATACACACAAATACAAAACGCACATGACACTAAAATAATGCAATAAACATTCATATAACAACATAATATGTAGCCTAATGTAAAAACATAATGTACAGAATGGATAACAAATGTCTAATAAGAAAGATTAAAAGCCATTAAATGTGAAGTGTCACAGAGGGAATTCTGGGAATGTCCATTTACGGCTTTTCACTGTAAATCATAAGATGATTTGTTCTTTTTACTACCAATAATGGCACATTGCACAAAATGTAAGGTTATATTAATTATAGTTTTTCTCTGTATGAACATGATCTTACTGTTAAAAATTAGACATGATCTAACTGTTAGAATTACAATCAGTTTTTATAGTGTGACCCTACAGACGCCTGACGCTGTGAACCAATTCTGACTCCTTGACTTGTTTAAAACATTAAAGACACCGTTTCACCAATAAATGATCAGTCTGTCATCACCTGTGAGACCTAATTGTGCGGAACACTAGAGTAGATGTTTTGAGAAATGGCCATGCATGAAAGTCAGTGGTGTCCTGTGTTCGATCCCACCGGGGTTTCATCTTACATTCTTTTACAGAAGAAATAAAGTCATGTTTGAACGACACGAGGGCAAGTAAATGATGACAGAATGTTCATTTCTGGGTGAAGCATTTAGCTGTGTTAGTTCAGTCTGCTGTTCCCATGTTTCCTCCGGTGTTCTGGCGTCAGTATTCGCACTTCCTGAAGAGAGACGCCAACCGCCTGCAGATCATGCTTCAGAGAAGGAAACGCTACAAGAACAGAACGATCCTGGGCTTCAAGACGCTCGCGGTCGGAGTCATCGACATGGCGGAGGTACGGCCCGTTATAACCATAATGATAACTGTAATGATAATTATAATGATAACTATATTAGCGTCCACACCAGCGGTTATCGGTCATCTGGTGCTCAAAGTGCTTGAATTTGACTTTGAAATGTAAGTCCTGGAAAACTCAGCCATATTTGTGAAGAGGTCCTTGAAAAGTGCTTGAATTATTGAAAGACAGTAAATGTGAAATTAGTGCTTCATTTTATTGATAAAACAATCTTTTCATGCAAAATCAACACCGCAGCCCGTCTGATATAGAGGCGTTTCACATGAGAATGAGCGTAATATTGCTCATATTAATATAAAAATTTTTTTCTTCAGGTCAATCATATATTCATGGGGGGGAAATCAGTTTGAAAAAAGAAAGCGATATCTCTGTTAGTGTCCTTTGTGCCGTGCCGGATCCGAACACGCCCGCACATGTTACACACACACACACACACACACACACACACACACACACACACACACACACACACACACACACAGAGAGAGAGACACAGAGACAGGACAGGAGTGTCAGAACCCTGATGCCTCTGCTGCTAGTGTGAGACTGAGACGTTGAGTGTTCAGGTGTGTGTGTGTGCGCGTGTGTGTGCGTGTGTGTGTGTGTTCAGGTGTTGCAGTATCCGACAGACGGCGGGCAGATTCTGGCTCTCCACATGAAGGAGGCGCCGGCTCGCGTGGCGGAGATCAGTGTGTTCTCCCTGTCCAGCCAACCCATCGACCACGAGTACAGCAGCGCTCCGACGCGAGCCAAGACCAAAGCCTGCGGTACACACACACACACACACACACACACACATGCACACGCACGCACACACTCACACACACACACACACACACACACACACACACACACAGCAGATAAACCATGACTATTGGGATGCTTTGAATGTGGACATGAAGCCTGAGATGTGCTGATCTGCTTGTCTGGCATTACACTATTAATAACACACAACGTCAGATGTCTAGATCAGAACACGATCATCACTGACAGATGCCGAGAGGAGGGTCGAGTTACAGGTGTGCTCGTGTGTGACCTCTGACCTGTGTGTGTGTTTCTCAGACCGCTCTCCTGATGTGGATAATTACTCGGAGGATGATGATGACAGTTATTCATCGGGGCAGGAGGGCAGTGACGACGCTGTAAACGGACAGGTGAGGCGTGTCATTGAGTCACTCACTCTTGAGGGGTCATTGTGATGAGGTCATACCACGTCATCAGCGTCAGTGTCTTTATCACAGCAGCATCACATCATTTCAATGTGACATGTTGATTCATACAAAAGTGCAGTATCCAATAAACTGTATGCTTTTATTTAAAGGGCATATTGCAGGTTAGAGGACCCAACGAGTCAATGTATAGTATACTTATAAATATACTTATAAATACGCTACAGAAGCTTCTGGAGACGTTTTTGTGAGAAAATGTTACTTCCGCGTCTGAAAATGCGCGTGGCAGCCTACAGGCAGGCGTGACGTAACGGGCGGGAGAGCGGTCGATTCAGACAACAGGAAAACAATGGATCGCAATGATATTTCGGACGCTGAGGAAATACTTACTCGTATGACGGACCACAGCCGTACAATTGACCTATGGCTAAGCCACGCCCCCTCCACTCACTCAACTATGGCTAAGCCACGCCCCCTCCACTCACTCAACTATGGCTAAGCCACGCCCCCTCCACTCACTCGGACAAACAGTCAACATTCGGTGACGGCGCTATGGCAGATTTCACAGTAGGAGACATTTCACAAGAGGCAATTGATGATTTTTATATAGCATTTTATTAGGAGTTATTACTGACACTAAATCAACACAAATCAATGACCTTTTGAACATCATGACCTCTTGTCTATTGACACTGTATGTAAATAGTTTTGTAACGAATGTACACAATAATAATATACATAAAATGTATTTAAGGGGGCCGGAAGGCCAATTTAGCTCAAAAGGAATGATTCATCGATTTGCAATGAATCTTGACCGAATCACTATGGAACCGAGCAAATGACTCGTTTAGAGTTCATTTGAACGGGCCGTAATTATAACCTTGGCACAGATATAAATATCCAATCTATAGTGAAACACTATGTATTAGCAAGGTAACTTTAGATCGACAGTACAAGACATTAAATGTGCAAGCACAACACAAGGCAAATATCTTTTCAAATATAAACAAGACTTTATTGATTATCCTAAAACATAAAACTAATATCTAACACAAACACACGCACACGCATTCATACAAGTTGCAGAAAGAAAGAGAGTGAGGAAAGAATGAGTTTTAAGAGTGAGATAGTGAAATCCCAAGTTTCTATATGCACTTATAAGACATGACCTGAACGAACCATTAATCATTAATTTAACCCTTCTATCGTTTCTCAGGCAGGTTATTAGATATTACATTAATGCACCAGTTCAGTTAAGAGTCTGGAGGGTTACTTGCATGTCCTTGTGGCTTAGGGAATTCCCTGTTTGCGGTGCTTCGTCAAAGCTGATTTCCCGGCCGTGGCCTGGCTGTGCCTGGAGACGTCTTGGGGCGGCCAATCACGTGGCGTGTTGGCGCGGATGAATGAAGTCTTTGAAGTTGAAGCAGGCTTTGCAGTTGAAACGTTAAAACGAAACTTTGCAGCAAAACTTAACTTAGAACCGAGACTCACAACGGAAAATAAAGGAAAACTTAGGAAAGAAAGAAAGTGAGACGAGTTAGATGGCTTGAAATGAAGCTGTTGAACCCGTTCTTCTGATCTTAATTTGGGTTCTTTGTCTCTATCCGTCTACATGGTTAGGCTACCACAACCATCGTCTGCTGTCTCCACCCGACTTGTTGTTCTGTCGAGACCTTTTCGAGAGAGAGAGCCCGCCCGACTTCTGTGTTCGGGTCTAAGATTTTAAACTCAAATGTTTGTCCCGCCTCCTGGAGGAATTTGGACAATAAGATACTTGTAAGGTTGTTTGAGGAGGGGGGTATTTTCCATCATCCCCCTCGCATCGTAAATCATGTGGTATCTGTGGTTTGCTTTACTCTGCAGCTGAGCAGAGGCTTTAGTTTAGACATAATTTCCATTTTAAGACCATAAACATTTTACACAGATTTCAATCAAGCCATCTTTTGAATTAAGGTTATACGATTCTTTTGATTGGAAGCACGGTACTCTTTCATTCATACACTGTTGTATCACAATTACATGATTTATATGTGATCTAAGCATAATACAAACATAAAACAACATAGAATTATGTTGTTTGATTATAAGTCCACTAAGCATTGTTCTGTGTGAGTTTTAATGGGTTTGATATGTAAAGTCTGTGTATGTAAAGTTTATGAGGTTTGAGCCATTCCGGTCTGAGGTCAGGCAGAGTTCCTGCTGAAGGCTGTGTTGTTCATCCCTCATGGGACCTTGGTCCTATGAAAGACGTAGTCTGTTAGTCGCAGGGGTCAGATGACCTTTGGTTAGGGCCTCTTGTTTGACCATTTCTGAACAGATCTGTCTTGCCAAAATGTAAAACATTGACAACGTTCTTCCTGTTTTTGGCTTATCTCTGGGTGCCTGCAACGCCATAAAAGTCTTGTTTGGGGGTTTTCTTGGCCAGAGTAGACAATCTGGAGCCACTTTTGTGACTTTGGAATGTGGTGTTCAGATCCGGAATGCTGAATCACATTTGAATGAATCCCATGAGAGATTCATTTGATTAATTTGTGTTTGGTTCATCCTTAAACTCTCTACATATTCCCCCCTTCGATCGATGATGGGTTGAGAAGAAGACATCATTGAACGCTGGAGAAACAGAAGAAGCAAACACACACAGCAAACAACAAGACAACACCTCCATGACTGGTCACTTTACTGGTGCAGGGCATTAGATTATCTAGGCCTAAACAGGTTCACTCTCTCAATATAGTCAATCATGTGGAAAAAGTTTAGTTCAATTTTAGGACCGTTATTCTAGTTTGTTTTAAAACGGTGATTGATCAACTTTGTGACTAAATTTGATTTGTTTGTTTTATTCTCTTCTAAATTGTTCTAGGTTTAGACCAATTTACCTTTCAAATTTTGATTCGAATGATGCAGGGAGTTCTCTAGGCTAACATTCGTTTTAAGGTGACTTGCAAACATCAGGCGTGGTGCGTCAATCCTTATATGGTAACCTTGACCCTTATGGGGTGGACAGGCATTTTACCTAATAAAAGAAGGAAAGGAAGGAAGAAGTAAAACAAAACAAAGCAGTTGAGTGTTCCTGATAGGACTTATAACTACGGTTGCACAGCTAAGTTGTCAGGTATCATGATGTAATGAGAGGTGTTCTCAGGTGTACTTGTTGGATGGGTAGTTACCATGTTTCCTACGGTAAGTGTAGCTAAGTTGTTAAGCTAGTTTCTGAAGATAGTTTCTACCTGTGGGGGAAAACATATTTGTTGGATGTTTTGCACGGTAGAGGTGGTTAACTTCTGTATAATAGTGAGTATGTTAGGGGTGTTGTGTAGTGCATGTATGCATGCATGTATGGTCAAATCTGTTTCAGTCTGTCTTGCTCCCCCCTTTGCTTGATGGCTTAGCTTTGATGGGCTTGTTGCATCTTTGCCTTGGAAAGGGATCTTCTATGATCTGCTGGGGGTCAGTCCAGTAAGGCAGGAAGTTCTCTGGCAGACATTGGGAGGTGGTTTGGCATGGATGCGTGAAGCTGTAGTGCAAAACGTGGTCTCCTTTGTTGCCTTCCTCTTGTGATGCCTTCTGGTTGTGACAGACTTTCTGACCTTCTGTGCTTACTGTTGTTGCTGTAGCACTCACATGGTTCTTGAGTTTGGAGCTCGTTTGGTGGTTTCTTTATGAGTGATGGGTAGCCAGGGTGGTGTTTCCTGGTACCTCTGGGCGTTTGTCAGTGGTTGACTGTGAGAAACCACTTTGTTCTGTGTTGCTGTAGAACAGGTGGTCGTCATCTTCCTTAGGAAGGTGTACCAGATGATCATTGGTCCTCTGTGTTCAGCTTGTTTTCGATGAACACTTGCAGTTGCCTCATTAGTTGCTCCATGTCTTCTGAGGGTAAACTGTCTTGTTCTTGGGCACACTCAGTGCGGTGTTTAGCTGAGTGGTGCAGAGGTGGGTTTCGTCGTTGATTACCCACATATAATGCTTTTGGATGCATTTGTTGATTCCAGTTGTTTCCTTCTTGTGGGTTTCCTGAGAAGTGTGGCTGGTCCCATGACTTTTCCATGCGGTTGGCGTGGTAGGTGTCATCGGCATGGGAGTCACATTCTCTGTGCTCCTTACGAAGGATGGTGGTGTTGTCATGCCACTGGGTGTCTTCCAGTGCAAGGCTTGTTTCTTGGCTGAAGGAGTTTGAAACTGTGGATGTTTTCAAACCTTTCTTTGAGGTCATCTTTTGTTTGACGTAGGCCTTATGTGTCAGGTCACGTAGCTGTTGAATGGTCATCGTGCCTGGGCACGCCATGATACCAAGATGATGACTCAATCCGGGGTGCAGGTTTCTCAGGAAGAGGGTTTTGAAGTTCACATCCTCTTCAAGTTCAGGTTTGCTATGTGCACCTAAGTAAGCTTGTCGAAAACGGTGGAAATAGGCTTGGGGAGTCTCTTGTCGACATTGTTTGGTTTCCAAGGCGATTAACACACCGTGTTCTGACTCTGGACCTGTAAATTCTTTAATCAGTGTCTCACGTAGTAGCTGGTAGTTTGACATGACATTAGCAGGTTGTCGGTCTAGGAAGCTTCGTACCTCTGGACTGGATGTGGATCTGATGAGGTATAACCTGTCTCTGTCAGTCATATGGGGTCTCACCTCTAGGTGGAAGTCGATATCTCGGAGGTAGGCCTGGATGTCGGGACCCTCTGTGGAGTTCGGGTTGAACTGAGTGATATTCTTAACCAGCTGGTTGAGATCTTTAAATGTCATCCCACGTGCAGCTTTGGAGTCTGCCTGGATGAGCTCTCTTCGTTTGTTGGCAGTGAACAGTTCTGTGGTGAAGGCCGGTGACGTTTTGGGTTGTGGCCATTCACTTCTTTCACTGTATGCCAGTTCTTGGGTGGAGGACTCTGTTCTGCTCAGCAGGGGTGATGCGAAGGGAGGTCTCTCCCTTCTTGGCTCTGGTTTCTGTTGGAAAATGTGCTGGAGTTCATCTCTGACCGCGTAGAGCTCGTCGTTGACGTCATCTCGCTGTTGGGTCAGATGGTCGATGTCAGTGCTGCACCTTTCCAGGTGGTCTTCCAGAGCAGTGATTTTAGAGTTCTTACTTTCAATGTCAGCTTTGGCTTTCTCTAGCTGATGTTCAGCAGACTGGAGTTGGTTTACCAGGTGTTTCTGGACAGTCTTTAATTCTTGTTTGTCACGTTCAGTGACTGCAAGGGCTTCTTGGAGCTTGTCAACTTGTGTCTTTGTTTCTTGCTCCGCTTCGTCGGACACTTTGAGTTTGTCTTGAGCTTCACCTTTGAGCTGGTCTTTGCAGTGTTGAGTGTGCATCAGCTCTCTCAGGAACTCGGTGGTCTGACGCTTGAAGTCGTCCTGGACTTTCACTTCCAGCTTGTCTATGCGGCTCTGGGCACGTGTCAGCTCCTCCTGGAGGTGGGTGATGTGCTTGTCGCTTAGTTTCAGCTGGGCTGTGAAGGCATTACTTAGGGAACAGGTGATCTTGGTTAGTTCCACGTGGTTTTGGTTCTGGCTTGAATCGTGTGTCAGGAATCTTCTCAGAATTATGATTATTATTAAAAATAATAACAGTTCAATTGTCTTTGGTGTGAGGCAGTCTGTAATGCCTCTGAGCCCGGCGTCCACATCTTCCCTTTGGGCAGTGGGGTTTGTCGTCCACGACATGTTGACACGCTGGGGTGAAAAGACTGACACAGATCTGTGTGGGGTATAAGCCTATATGTGGTTGAACAGCTAAGTGTCGTTTCAATAATTGTACACCAATAGTGGAGTGTCGTAATGACTAAGTGTTGGTCTAAGTGTAGCCAGGTAGGCTAGAGATGTAAAGATTTCCTCACTCAACTGCTTAAAGGAAAGAGAGAGAAAAAGGTTAAAACAAATCTCAATGGAAAGAAACTTTTTTTTTTTCAATGGGAGAAATATTTTTTATAAATATTTTCTATCAATGAAAAGCTGGTTTCAACTCGTGATGTGAGGACTTTGTCACTCAACTGAGTAAGGGAAAAAGAGAGAAAAGTTAACAACCAATTTCAATGAGGGAAAAACAAAAAGAAAATTATTAACTAGGGGAAGTATTAATTTCTCATAAATGTTTCTTATCAATGAAAATCTGTTTTCAGAAAGGTAAACAATATTATTGTTTATGTTTACGAGGAAAAATAATACAATAATAATGCTGATACCTCTTTTCTGAGTTTGACAGGATTGACACACACACCTTCAGTTGGACCGCTTACAGCAGAGTTTACAGCAGGGATGCTTTGAAGGCGGAGTTTGCTCAGCACTTGTCTCTGTTACTTGATCTTGGATAAGATGTCAAAGTTTAAATTGCGTTTACAAATGCAGGGAGAGTATGAAGAACACAGGATTGTTGATTAAAAATCAAATACCTAATAATCTGTTGGTTGGGAAAGATTATCTTTGTCTCTTTTTAGAGTCGATTAATGGTTCTTCCAGGTTTGTTCCCTATAAATGTGAAGAATAAGATGGAATAAAGCAGGACAGAACAGGAAAGACGTGATGAGGAAGAAATGAAGCAAGGAGGTTGGATCCCGCTACCTTTAGGTCTACCACGAGTATAGAATTGATAGTTGAGGAACAACTAAATACACAAATAAACTTTTGTAAAAGACGATTGTCTCTGGTTTATTTGAAACTCGTATGGAGATGGTAATGTCCCCTATTGAAGCGTCCCGAAAATGAATTAATCAAATATAGTGGTTAAGTTTATAACCAACAGGACGAAAGGATAAAACGCAATGACAATAACGAGCAAGTCTGAGTCTAACACTATTTTTGTAATAGTAATAACAACTTTCAAATTTTAACTTTCCAAGTTCAATACCTATTCACCTAAAGTGATTAGATCTCAACGAGAAATTTAAAAATTATGAAACTAGAATTTATTAAACATAAATCATTAGAAATGATCTGTCTAGAGAAATAGAATTTCAATTTTATTTTAATATTTCCTTTTCTTTAAAATCAAATTCAAATTTGACAATTAGTAATAGTAAACCAGTATTTTCTTTTTCAAGTAAAATGCAGGTAAAGTAATTAATAATTGTAAACCAATATTTCCTTTTCAAGTAAAATATAGGTAAAGTAAAATGTGAGAGAGGTAAAAGAAAAAGGAAGAAAAGACCAACAGGTGTAAAAGTCGAGGTGTTTAAATGGTTAAATCACTTTAACTTTGTTCAAACAGACACTGTATTTAACCACTGATGTTAATTACTAATGATAACAGTACATAATGCGTAAGGCGTGAGCATATAGGCCTCAATGTAAACAACTACTTAGGTTAGCCTAGCCACCGAAAGGGTTGTTTACACTCTGGCGATTGCACGGGTCAGAGTTCACCCGGAAGCGTTGGTTAAGACTTCCGTGTCACGATCGTAACTATAGCGACCAAACAAACGCTAGTGGGCAAACACGTGAAATGCAATGCAAATAGTTTGTAAGCAGTTACGCATGTGTTACATGAAATCTGAGCGCATTTCAACACTGTTCGAAGAATATGCACGTACAGTCGATCATATTACGGGAAATGTCGGCGCATTTCAACACTGTACAAATAAGATACACCACTCGTAGCTTTAGCTGGTTTTACGACGTGGGGCTTCACTCAGTTCGTTAAGAGTGATATTAACTTTAAGCAAGCGACAGCTTTGCGTTATAATAGATGAAACACTAGCGATCTCGGCGGATCGCGTCTGTGCAAGTTTATCTGGGCACACAAGAAAAACAACAACAACAACAGGGTTTTTAACTGTTGGTTCAGTTATCACGACTTTAAGTTACTATTCAAATTACACTCGGACATGCGCAGTGTTACACGAGAATTCATTGAACAGACATAAACAGATAAACGTATATTTATTACAGGGATAGCAGTGGAACACGCACTGACAATCAGATAAATAAATCTAAGCCTTTTATGACTAACGTTAGATGAGGAACACGCTCATCGCTCTGTGAGGAGAGTATTCGTCCTTACAGATAACGTTAACTTAAATTACTGCAGTTTAATTTCGTTCAGCTCTCTGACTGGTATAAACACACACACATAATGTTATAGCTATTTGAAAGACTCTGGGACACGCAGACGTCAGTTAAGCTATAATCAAGGTATTTAAGGAAATGAGGAACACGCTCAATTCTTACCTTTATCGTAGTGTGAGGTTTTATATCTTAACTCAATTTACTGCAGGTAAAAATAATAATAAGAACAAATAAGGAGGCAGACTAGACTAAAGTAACAGCTTTGCTCTGGATGCATTCACTCAAGCCGCAGCATCCACTTCATTCAAACAGGGCGCGCGCTGCGCGCTCTCCATACGTCACACACAGACTTTCAGAGGTTCGGATCTCGCATCCGAAACAAAATGAAAAGATAAATCTTGATATATGCTTACAATTTAGGTTGAACTGCCCGCATTCTCCACCAAATATGTAACGAATGTACACAATAATAATATACATAAAATGTATTTAAGGGGGCCGGAAGGCCAATTTAGCTCAAAAGGAATGATTCATCGATTTGCAATGAATCTTGACCGAATCACTATGGAACCGAGCAAATGACTCGTTTAGAGTTCATTTGAACGGGCCGTAATTATAACCTTGGCACAGATATAAATATCCAATCTATAGTGAAACACTATGTATTAGCAAGGTAACTTTAGATCGACAGTACAAGACATTAAATGTGCAAGCACAACACAAGGCAAATATCTTTTCAAATATAAACAAGACTTTATTGATTATCCTAAAACATAAAACTAATATCTAACACAAACACACGCACACGCATTCATACAAGTTGCAGAAAGAAAGAGAGTGAGGAAAGAATGAGTTTTAAGAGTGAGATAGTGAAATCCCAAGTTTCTATATGCACTTATAAGACATGACCTGAACGAACCATTAATCATTAATTTAACCCTTCTATCGTTTCTCAGGCAGGTTATTAGATATTACATTAATGCACCAGTTCAGTTAAGAGTCTGGAGGGTTACTTGCATGTCCTTGTGGCTTAGGGAATTCCCTGTTTGCGGTGCTTCGTCAAAGCTGATTTCCCGGCCGTGGCCTGGCTGTGCCTGGAGACGTCTTGGGGCGGCCAATCACGTGGCGTGTTGGCGCGGATGAATGAAGTCTTTGAAGTTGAAGCAGGCTTTGCAGTTGAAACGTTAAAACGAAACTTTGCAGCAAAACTTAACTTAGAACCGAGACTCACAACGGAAAATAAAGGAAAACTTAGGAAAGAAAGAAAGTGAGACGAGTTAGATGGCTTGAAATGAAGCTGTTGAACCCGTTCTTCTGATCTTAATTTGGGTTCTTTGTCTCTATCCGTCTACATGGTTAGGCTACCACAACCATCGTCTGCTGTCTCCACCCGACTTGTTGTTCTGTCGAGACCTTTTCGAGAGAGAGAGCCCGCCCGACTTCTGTGTTCGGGTCTAAGATTTTAAACTCAAATGTTTGTCCCGCCTCCTGGAGGAATTTGGACAATAAGATACTTGTAAGGTTGTTTGAGGAGGGGGGTATTTTCCATCATCCCCCTCGCATCGTAAATCATGTGGTATCTGTGGTTTGCTTTACTCTGCAGCTGAGCAGAGGCTTTAGTTTAGACATAATTTCCATTTTAAGACCATAAACATTTTACACAGATTTCAATCAAGCCATCTTTTGAATTAAGGTTATACGATTATTTTGATTGGAAGCACGGTACTCTTTCATTCATACACTGTTGTATCACAATTACATGATTTATATGTGATCTAAGCATAATACAAACATAAAACAACATAGAATTATGTTGTTTGATTATAAGTCCACTAAGCATTGTTCTGTGTGAGTTTTAATGGGTTTGATATGTAAAGTCTGTGTATGTAAAGTTTATGAGGTTTGAGCCATTCCGGTCTGAGGTCAGGCAGAGTTCCTGCTGAAGGCTGTGTTGTTCATCCCTCATGGGACCTTGGTCCTATGAAAGACGTAGTCTGTTAGTCGCAGGGGTCAGATGACCTTTGGTTAGGGCCTCTTGTTTGACCATTTCTGAACAGATCTGTCTTGCCAAAATGTAAAACATTGACAACGTTCTTCCTGTTTTTGGCTTATCTCTGGGTGCCTGCAACGCCATAAAAGTCTTGTTTGGGGGTTTTCTTGGCCAGAGTAGACAATCTGGAGCCACTTTTGTGACTTTGGAATGTGGTGTTCAGATCCGGAATGCTGAATCACATTTGAATGAATCCCATGAGAGATTCATTTGATTAATTTGTGTTTGGTTCATCCTTAAACTCTCTACAGTTTGAATATTTAGTTATGTGGAAGAGGAGTGAAAAGGCTACATGTTTTGCTAAAAAAAAAAAACTCTAAGTTCCCCAGTTGTTTTGGTATAAAGTTGTATAAAATATTGTGCTTCAATAATGTAATTAATGGTTCATGATCAAATTAAATATGTACAGGTCTAAGTTGCATAACGTTACGTTTCCAGGACAAGCCTTTTTTACCATCTTTATCACGAGGACCGCTCCGTTAGTTTGGTGCTAGTATTTACATGAATCATTCAGCACAACATTGCTAACATTTGTTATCTCGGTTATTTACAGATACGTCAATGAAGCTAAGTGACATGATGTACAACGCAGCTAGAAGCTAACGTTAACGTTTTCTAATGTTAGGCTAACGTTAGAGATGTTAAAGAGAACGTTCAAATACGTTGTTGACTTACATTAGAACAGATGTAGACATCCTTGTTTAATTTATCCACGTTTAGTCAGTGTTGTGGTCTAAGTTACCACAGAACTTTATCCACAGCAGTCTTATCGCGGTTGAGATGTGTCTTGGGAAAGGGTAAATAACACACACCGTCGCCCAGCCTCTCGGGATACCTTGTGTCGGAGTTGCATGTACCCCATGCACACCGTTTGACCATTTTAAACTTAAAATTACAAGAAAAAACATAAAAACGAGTGAAAACTGACTAACTGCAATGCATTTCAATGGACGTGGAAGCAAAGAATGTCAGAGTGTATTGGGTAAACTGCGCACTGTGATTGGCTCATCACATTTTGGGGCGTGGCTTAGCCATAGGTCAATTATGAGCCTGCTATACTGCCAAGAGCAGGGACAGGCCAGGATTAATGTTAGACAGAACGGTCAGAGACAGATTGAGTTGTGGTGTGAGGAGAACCAGTGGAGAACAGGAGAGGTGTCTTGGTGAGAGACCAGTGTTGGCTTATAACTTAGATATATACACGTTCGCTAACGATATACACTGTTCTCACAATATTGTACAGATTATTACCATCGTATATCAGTTTAGGGTAAATATATACTATTAAATGTATAAAAACTATACTTGAGTATGTTTGTATTGTACTAAAAACATACTCAAGTACATTTTTAATACATATTTTTCACCTGGGTTATAACATAAACAGAAAATTAAAGATTTGAATATTTAAACAACCTAGTCATTTTGTTTTTCAATTACAAGTTGCCTCTATTAAGGGTATGACTACCTATATCAGACTATTTGATGCCATTGGTACAGTATAAGACGATCAATACTCTTGCTTCGGCATCCCATGTTAAACTCCATCATATCGCCGGGATGATAATCCTCCTGAAGTGAACGCTACACACGACCGCGTTTTTCGAAGCCGATGCGGAAGAGAAATCCCGTCTCTTCACCTGCACAAACCGCACCAGGCACGGAAGATACCGTCCTTTTTCTTGTTATAGAAACCTGTGGACTCGATGACAGGCCAGAGTTTGTGCAACCTCCACAAACACAATAATTTACCATGACGATGACCAATTAAAATACAAAAACTACCGAAACCACACTGACTCACGACAGCTCTTCCCAGCCTACTCTGAGCCGAGGCTAGACTCCCTGTCGTGACGTAAAATGACGCGATGTTGAAAAAAAAGCCGTTTTTACGAGCAGTCCAAGAAACGCTCACTTTATCTACTAAATTAGTGCCCTTATGTCGTTTTTAAACATTTTATATCCTGCATTAACTTTTCATATGGTATTTTCATACAAGGTTATATATTAATTTAGATTTTTTTTTAACCTGCAATATGCTCTTTAACAAATCTTGACCCTTTATCATGTGCTTTCCCTCGCATACTTATATATACTGTAGAGTTTGTACATAAATTTATTTGTCTCTGTTTATATTATCTGTCATCTATGTTCTGTGTACTACAAATGCATTGTGTTTAATCATGTGTGGCAGTAAATCTGATTCTGATTCTGATTTCTACTTCCTGTGTTGTAGGATTTGTATGATGATGATGACGACATACGAAAGCCAAAAAAACCCAGACGGAAAATGATCCGAACTGTCTCACTGACACGAGTGAGGAGCGCTGTCTCTCTCTCTCTCTCTATCTGTCTATCTATC
>JAULUF010000025.1:38240000-38250000 GCA_031834385.1 Semotilus atromaculatus | reverse complement strand
CACACTCACACTCACACTTTATGTGTACCATTTTGTTTATTAGTATTTTTTTATTAGCGGTGTACCTTTTTTAGAATTTAAAAGATAATAAAGATATTGTTTGATAACTGAGATCAGGGATTGTAGTCCCCAAAAGTAGTGCTTGAAAAGTCCTGGAATATGATTGTACAGTATCTGTAGGAACACTGACATCATCACACATCATCACACATAACTCAGTGCTGTGGATTTCCTGTTCAGGGTTGTGACTTCCTGTCTGTGGAGAGGTGTGTGATGGGCGAGCGGCAGCAGGAGGACAGCGGGAACGACACCAGCGCCGGGGTCAGAGTTCAGCATTCATTTTATAATGTCATAAACTTTTCCCCCTACACCACTTTGTAAAAGTTTGTAATGTAATCCATTGTGCCAAATAGAATCAAATGCTTTTTTGGTCTGTTTGACTTGTTTATTGATTAGGGTGTGCAGGGTGTAAATGTGGTCAGTAGTTCTGTGATTTGGAACGAAGACTCGAGCTCAGGACATTGTGTTCGTTAAGGAAGCTTACAATTATATTGTTTAAAATAGACCAATTTTCAGTTGGTAAACATAGTGACGTTTTTCTGTGGGCGGAGCTTAGGTGTGGCAGAACGATCCCTCTGGCCGCTTCACTAACGCTAGTTTGCAAGTTTTGTTAGCTTGTTTTTTAACAGTGACTGGAGAAAATCCGATTTTATCTTAATGTGCAAGGTCACTCACTGTCCAGGACCGCGATTGTTATTTGCGATTGACGGACCCAGATTGGCTGACCCGTACACACTCACTCAATGATGGACGATCTGCCAGGATTAACGTTAACTCTACCGCCGGTTGAGTGGCCTGACTTCTACACCTCTGAGAGAGAAACCCAGTGGAAAAAGAGGGCATATAAATCTTTAGATGCCTATAACTATGTGCTGATTGGTCATGTACAAGACTCGTGTGGTACGATCCGCAGTTCTGCCGCCAGCGCCAAGAAGACGTGACACTACGGTATAATTTTAATGATGTGAATATTTTCTAGAAATAAAAATTCCAGATACAGCATATTCATTTTTCAGCGATTCTTGCACCTGACAACACAACAAGATGACATTTAATAACAATAATAATAATGTAAGCTCCTTATTATGTATCCGAATCTGTGCTGGTTTGTGTTGGCCGCCTCCAGTTTTCCGTTCGTTTTGCCTCCAGCTAACGCTGTGACGTCACTGTGATGTAGGCTCGAAATTGGTCTATACTGCTAAATAACTTCCTCAGATTACTGCTCACACAAATGCCTCTGAAATTATTAGGGTCCAATTTATTTCCACTCTTATGAATTGGGTAATGAGTCCTTGGCTCCAGATGTCAGAAAACACAGCCTCTCTCTCTCTCTTTCTCTCTCTCTCTCTCTCCCTCTCTCTCTCTCTCTCTCTCTCTCTCTCTCTCTCTCTCTCTCTCTCCCTCTCTCTCCCTCTTTCTCTCCCTCTCTCTCCCTCTCTCTCTCTCTCTCTCTCTCTCTCTCCCTCCCTCTCTCTCCCTCTCTCTCTCCCTCTCTCTCTCTCTCTCTCTCTCTCTCTCCCTCTCTCTCCTCTCTCTCTCTCTCTCTCCCTCTCTCTCTCTCTCTCTCTCTCTCCCTCTCTGCATGTCGTCTCTCCTGGCCTTTCCCACTCTGTGAGTTTCCTACATTATCCATGTGCATAGGAAGTGAGCCGCCCGCCTGCTGTGACCTGTGACCTTTGCTTCCGACGCTAAGTTTCATTCAAACCCGAACCCCAGGAATGACATGAAAGACACATTCATCTATGCAGGAATATTCTGTCAGCATTTACCCAACCTATATACATATATATATTGTGTATCACTGTTTGTTAACAAATGATTATACATCGATAATGAAAAAAAAAAAGTTCAGTTATTCATCTCTGACTGTGTTTCTGCAGGAGGTTGAAGCAGAGCATCATGGGATAGCAAAGGCAGATGTGTCGGAGACCAGCAACGATCAATTGAACAGCTCTGGTGGAAAACTCTGCAAGACTGACTCCCAGAATCACACGAGCCCCAGGTACAGGTCACACTCACACACTCCTCTCACACACTCCTCTCACACACTCCTCTCACACACTCTGCTCACACACTCCGCTCACACTCGTCTCATCCTGAGCTCCTCATCAGACGGCAGGGCTCCACATTAACGCTGGTCTGGGACTAGTGGAGGTTTTGAAGGGGCGAGTGAAAGTGAATTTTACTTGCCCGAACGGAAAACTAGCCTGATTAAACCGGCTATAATAAAATAAATAGGGAATCACCAAACTCGAGAATGATTCTGCATTTATTTAGTGTAAGCAGTGATTGATAGTGAATAAAGGTTGTGCTGCTCTTGAGGCTCGCGCAGTCTCTCGAGGAGAAACCGAAACGAATCACATGACCATTTCATATGACAGTTCAATAAACAAGTAATTAATATTAAGTCACTTAAATTTTAGATGCAATGTTGACTGTTTTTGTTCTATTTTAACAGTGAAAAAGATTAAATGACCCATTCATAAACAACTGCCCCATTCCTGAACGAATCAGCCGTTTGAACGAATCGTTTGAATAAATGACTCAATGACTCGCTCATGAAGACGAACGCCCCCTACTGGCAGTTTAGTTTCATGTTTAAAAGTATCATTCTTTTCCAACATTTCTTATTTGTATATTAAAACAATAATATTTGAAACAATCTAATAACATTATTTAATGCAGTTGTAATTTTTCAATGTAAATTATTTAACTTGATTGGTAACAGCCCTATAGTGGGCTCTTGTTATTCAAATTAAATTTATTGATCAAATTAAAAGTAAAAATATCATAAATATGCAGATTTAAATATGTCAAAGTTGAATAAATTGTATTTGCAACACAAAACAAGTTGTTTTTTTTTCTGGACAAGCAAATTGTTCACTCTTCAAGTGAGTAACCGATTTACTTCTCTGAAGGACACGCGCATTAAAGGCTCTAAGGCTGTAGTGTGAGGCTGTGTGTGAGGCTGTGTGTGAGGCTGTGTGTGAGGCTGTGTGTGAGGCTGTGTGTGAGGCTGTAGTGTGAGGCTGTGTGTGAGGCTGTGTGTGAGGCTGTGTGTGAGGCTGTGTGTGAGGCTGTGTGTGAGGCTGTGTGTGAGGCTGTAGTGTGAGGCTGTGTGTGAGGCTGTGTGTGAGGCTGTAGTGTGAGGCTGTAGTGTGAGGCTGTAGTGTGAGGCTGTGTGTGAGGCTGTAGTGAGGCTGTAGTGTGAGGCTGTAGTGTGAGGCTGTAGTGTGAGGCTGTGTGTGAGGCTGTAGTGTGAGGCTGTAGTGTGAGGCTGTGTGTGAGGCTGTAGTGTGAGGCTGTGTGTGAGGCTGTGTGTGAGGCTGTGTGTGAGGCTGTAGTGTGAGGCTGTAGTGTGAGGCTGTGTGTGAGGCTGTGTGTGAGGCTGTGTGTGAGGCTCTGTGTGAGGCTGTGTGTGAGGCTCTGTGTGAGGCTGTAGTGTGAGGCTGTGTGTGAGGCTCTGTGTGAGGCTGTAGTGTGAGGCTGTGTGTGAGGCTGTGTGTGAGGCTGTGTGTGAGGCTCTGTGTGAGGCTGTAGTGTGAGGCTGTAGTGTGAGGCTGTGTGTGAGGCTGTGTGTGAGGCTGTAGTGTGAGGCTGTGTGTGAGGCTGTAGTGTGAGGCTGTAGTGTGAGGCTCTGTGTGAGGCTGTGTGTGAGGCTGTGTGTGAGGCTGTAGTGTGAGGCTGTAGTGTGAGGCTGTGTGTGAGGCTCTGTGTGAGGCTGTAGTGTGAGGCTGTGTGTGAGGCTCTGTGTGAGGCTGTAGTGTGAGGCTGTGTGTGAGGCTGTGTGTGAGGCTCTGTGTGAGGCTGTAGTGTGAGGCTGTAGTGTGAGGCTGTGTGTGAGGCTGTAGTGTGAGGCTGTAGTGTGAGGCTGTGTGTGAGGCTGTTGTGTGAGGCTCTGTGTGAGGCTGTAGTGTGAGGCTCTGTGTGAGGCTGTGTGTGAGGCTGTGTGTGAGGCTGTAGTGTGAGGCTGTGTGTGAGACTGTGTGAGGCTGTAGTGTGAGGCTGTGTGTGAGACTCTGTGTGAGGCTGTAGTGTGAGGCTGTGTGTTAGGCTGTAGTGTGAGGCTGTGTGTGAGGCTGTGTGTGACGCTGTAGTGTGAGGCTGTGTGTGAGGCTCTGTGTGAGGCTGTAGTGTGAGGCTGTAGTGTGAGGCTGTGTGTGAGGCTGTGTGTGAGGCTGTGTGTGAGGCTGTAGTGTGAGGCTGTAGTGTGAGGCTGTGTGTGAGGCTGTAGTGTGAGGCTGTGTGTGAGGCTGTAGTGTGAGGCTGTAGTGTGAGGCTGTGTGTGAGGCTGTAGTGTGAGGCTGTGTGTGAGGCTGTAGTGTGAGGCTGTGTGTGAGGCTGTAGTGTGAGGCTCTGTGTGAGGCTGTGTGTGCGGCTCTGTGTGAGGCTGTAGTGTGAGGCTGTGTGTGAGGCTGTAGTGTGAGGCTGTGTGTGAGGCTCTGTGTGAGGCTGTAGTGTGAGGCTGTGTGTGAGGCTGTAGTGTGAGGCTCTGTGTGAGGCTGTAGTGTGAGGCTCTGTGTGAGGCTGTAGTGTGAGGCTGTAGTGTGAGGCTGTGTGTGAGGCTGTAGTGTGAGGCTCTGTGTGAGGCTGTAGTGTGAGGCTGTGTGTGAGGCTGTAGTGTGAGGCTGTGTGTGAGGCTGTAGTGTGAGGCTCTGTGTGAGGCTGTAGTGTGAGGCTCTGTGTGAGGCTGTAGTGTGAGGCTGTAGTGTGAGGCTGTGTGTGAGGCTGTAGTGTGAGGCTCTGTGTGAGGCTGTAGTGTGAGGCTGTGTGTGAGGCTGTAGTGTGAGGCTGTGTGTGAGGCTGTAGTGTGAGGCTCTGTGTGAGGCTGTAGTGTGAGGCTGTAGTGTGAGGCTGTAGTGTGAGGCTGTGTGTGAGGCTGTAGTGTGAGGCTGTGTGTGAGGCTGTAGTGTGAGGCTGTAGTGTGAGGCTGTAGTGTGAGGCTGTGTGTGAGGCTGTAGTGTGAGGCTGTAGTGTGAGGCTGTGTGTGAGGCTGTAGTGTGAGGCTGTAGTGTGAGGCTGTGTGTGAGTGCTGGACATCTGTGTTTGTGCAGTAAAGCGGAGCACAGGGTCCACCGGCGCACGCGCAGCTCATCCATGAAGGACCGGCAGAACTCCAGAGCCAGCGTGGACAGCGAGTTCCCCCCCGACGGCAGGCTCAACACACAGGTGCGTCTCTGAGATCAGAGGGAACTCTGGGATAGATCAGGCTCAGGAACAGGGAGTCTGTAGTAGACAGTTGCATAGTTATAGTCTCTCTAAGATTATCAGTCTTGATGCTTATTTTGGTTGATTTTCCCCACCGACAACCGCCGCTCGTTATCCGAGTATTAACTGTTAACTGATAAGATTATAATATTGAACTGGCATTAAATAAAAATAAAATTGACGAGTATCTGTGACCCGTTAAAAATATATATTTTTTTATTGATAACTAACTTTATCTGGACAATAACTTTATTCTAGATCTGCTGTAAAGCCCAAACAATCTCTGTTACTGTAATCTCCTGTTATCACTGTAAAGCTGCTGTGGAACTCTACACTGTTAGAGCGCTGTATAATGAAGGAGACTGTGTGTGTGTGTGTGTGTGTGTGTGTGTGTCTGTGTGTGTGTGTGTGTTCAGGTGCCCAGGAAATCAGTGTATGACCAGCTCAATCAGATCCTGATCTCAGACGAGAGGCTCCCAGAGAACATCATCCTCATCAACACAGTGGACTGGCAGGGGCAGGTGTGTGTGTGTGTGAGTGTGTGTGTGTGTATGTGTGAGTGTGTGTGAGTGTGTGTGTATGTGTGAGTGTGTGTGTGTGTGTGTGTGTGAGTGTGTGAGTGTGTGTGTGTATGTGTGTGTGTGAGTGTGAGTGTGTGTATGTGTGAGTGTGTGTGAGTTTGTGTGAGTGTGTGTATGTGTGAGTGTGTGTGAGTGTGTGTATATGTGAGTGTGAGTGTGTGTGTATGTGTATGTGTGAGTGTGTCAAATGTGTATAATGACATGCATATTACACTGGTATTACAACTTACACGTGACTTATGAGGACATTGCATGAGTCCTCATATTTCAAATAGCTTAAAAAACATAAAAAACAATGTTTTTTTAAAAATGTAAAAATGCAGCATGTCTCCTGTGATGGGTAGGTTTAGGGACGGGGCAGTGTGTGTGTGTGTGTGTGTGTGTAAGGGGACAGAATATATAGTTTGTACAGTATAAAAACCATTACGCCTATGGAATGTCCTCATAAATCACAAAACAAACCTGTGTGTGTGTGTGTGAGTGAGTGAGTGAGTGTGTGTGTGTGTGTGTGTGTGTGTGTGTGTGTGTGTGATAGAGTGTGTGAGAGAGAGTGATTCCCAGCGCCACACTCAGGGCAATGCAGGAACTTTATGATGTAACCCTGAATACGAGTGTCTGCCAGATGCAGAAATGTAAATGTAATAGTTCTACATAGTAATTATTCATTACTATCCATAAACCAATTTACTGGTGTGTTTATGATAATTTATTTTAGTGTGTTAAGTCACATTGGCTTCATATTGTCTCCTCATCAGTGCAGTGTTTGAGTACAGGCGTGTTTCAGCTGAGGTGTGTGTCGTTGTGTTGTTCAGTATGTGTCGGAGCTGCTGCAGAAACACACGCAGCCCATCGTGTCGACCTGCTCTTCTGCTGACGTCCAGGCGGCGTTCAACACCATCGTCACTCGCATACAGAGATTGTGAGTGAGCACACGCACGCACGCGCGCACACACACACACACACACACACACACACACACACACACACACACACACAGACGCACTCACACACACACACTCACACACACACACACAGACGCACTCACACACACACACACACACACACTCACACACACACACAGACGCGCTCACACACACACACACACACACACACACACTCTCTCTCTCAAACGTGGATGTTTTTTCACTAAGAAACTAACATTATGTTGTTTTGATTGATACTGTGAAGCTGCTTTGATGTAATCTATATTGTGAAAAGCGCTATATAAATATACTTTACTTGACTTGACTTGACACACGCCCGCGCACACGCGCACGCACAGACGCGCTCACACACACACACACACATGCACACACACACACACACATGCACACACTCACACGCACACAGTCACACACGCACACACACACACACATGCACACATACACACACAGTCACACACACACACACACACGCACGCACACACACACACACACATGCACACACGCACACAGTCACACACACACACATGCACACAAATTTACACACACACACACACACGCGCACTCATGCGCACACACAGAGTATCACAGCTCTATAAATACACTGTTCCTGTAAGCATCTGAGTGTTTCTGGTCGTCGCAGCGGTTCATTATCATTGAGTCTTGAGCATCTACAGCCGTCAGTGTGATTTGATCCTCATAACACTCACTGATCACATGCACTCTAACACTCCAACACTCTAACACACACTCTAACACTCTAACACACATCAGCCAATCAGAATCCATCCTGCTTTGAAGAGCTCGAGCACTTAAAGCGACAGACAACAAAACTGCAGTACCTTATTATAAATAGAACGTTCTCTTCTGGTGTGGATAATAGTTAATATATTTATTATATATATATGATAGTTATAGTTAATATATGTATTCTATAGTTATCAATATAAGCCCTATTCGCACGGCATCAGCATTACCTGGTGACCTCTAGTCATGTGTAATAATTGTGGAGGTCGTCTGTGATCTTAATACCGTGGGAATCGCCCATGTCTGTAATTTGTAAAGTAAAAATTCTCCCGCAAACAGTGTTGGGCAAGTTACTTTTAAAAAGTAATTAGTTACAGTTACTAGTTACTTCTTCCAAAAAGTAATTAAATTAGTTACTCAGTTACAAATTTTAAAAGTAACTAGTTACTTAAGTAAGTAACTATTGCGTTACTTTCAAGTAAAATTTAATTTTAAATGCTCAAATGTGACCCCACCTCTACCCCTCTTTAACGGAACTTAAAATGCATGTGCATGTTCAATTATTTATGATAAATCTGAATATTATAATGAAATGGACACTTAATGCAATACATTATTAACAGAAACATGAAACATTGTACACACATCTAAAAAAAAAAATGTTGCTGTGGGACAAAGTGAGACTAGCCTCCAATCAGATTCGTTCCTTTAATTTCTTGAAGGAAAAAGTAATGTCTTTACTTCCATTTAGAGAAGGCTACTTTTGGATTATTTGGGCTCGTCGCCATACCTGTCTCTCGTTGACTGACTGGCTTGTGTTGTTCCTTGTGTGTCCTGTCCTGTCCGACTATGCGTTATGATGGGTCGTTCGCAATTCATGAGCGTTAGCCGTTAGTGATGATGGGTCGTTCGCGAATGAGCGTTAGTGATGATGGATCGACTCGTTCGTGAATGAGCTTTTGATGGGTCGTTCGCGATTTGCGAATGAGCCGACTCTAAGAGCCGGCTCTTTTAGGTGAACGTCGGGAGCTGGCTCGCATATCTGATGAGCCGACTCTAATAATAATGTAATTAAATAATAATGTAATAAAAATTGAAATATTATAGTCAAAGTCATTTAAAGAGCCGTTTGTAAGCCAAAAGAGCCGAATGCCCATCACTACTATGCGTGCTTTCGAACACCCGCCCAACTCTACCTCTGATTGGCTTACAATGACATTTTACTCTACCTCAGCCAATCGTCAGCATTTATGCGCTGGTCTCGTGCTCTGCCCACTAACCAAGGAAGAACAGTAAAAAAAGTATTTGCCTCTCGCTCAGAGATCTAGTTGGTCTGATAAAAAAAAAAACAGCTTCATCAGTTATAGTAACGCGCCGCATTTTTTGGCAGTAACGGTAACGGCGTTATTAAGATGAGAAGAGTAATCAATTAGATTACTCGTTACTGGAAAAAGTAATGCCGTTAGTATATCATACAGCTAGACCTTAATAATGGCAGGACACTTCCAGGCAATAGCCTATTGACGTCATAACCGGGAGAGAAGTCAGTAAATGTGAGCTAATCTCAGGCTTCGGTTATCCCGTGCGAATGCGCCACACGACATTCAGATGTGGGGGGGTGATTTCTAAATCACACGTGGTCCCCAGATAGTACTGATCCCGTGCGAATAGGGCTATAGTTATAGTTACTAGTTATTGTTTTATTTATTGTTATAGTTATAATTCCACTTTTAGTTATAGTTATCATATTTATCGTTACATCTGTAGTTCTTGCATATATTAGAGTCAGCGTTCAGTGAGCCTCAGATCAGTGTGTGACCGCGTCATGTGACCCCTCCCGTGTCATGTGACTCCTCCCGCAGCTGTAACTGTAACGCCCAGACTCCGCCCACAGTGAAGGTGGGCGTGGCCGGGGATCAGGGCTATCTCAGCACAGTGCTGCGCTTCTTCGTGGAGCAACTGGCCAACAAGACTCCTGATTGGCTGAGCTACATCCGCTTCCTCATCATCCCGATCGGTGAGGGCAGCTGATCTTCAGGGCAGGTGTTTTCAGGCTTTATAATAATACTGGTTTATACACACTACCTGTGTGTGTTTCTCAGGTTCCCATCCTCTCGCCAAGTGTGTGTCGTCCTTCGACTGTAAGTTCAGCAGTTTGTTCATGGAGCCGTCGTGGAGGGAGCTGTTCTGCCGGGCAGAGCCTCCCAGCGCAGGTGTGTGTGTGTGTGTGTGTGTGTGTGTGTGTGTTTCACCTGCATGTGTCTCACATCAGACTCGTATCCCATCAGCCCTCACTGCCACATGCTCACTTACACTTTGACCCCAATATGGAGATGAAATTAAGTGCTGCTGCGAACATTTACCTGCTGTGTGTGTGTGTGTGTGTGTGTGTGTGTGTGTCTGCCTCCACAGACTCAGTTGATGTCGCTGGACGGATTATTCAGTATCTCGCTGGAGCGAATG
>JAULUF010000025.1:38200000-38235000 GCA_031834385.1 Semotilus atromaculatus | reverse complement strand
ACACACACACACACCATGCTCAGAGGTGTTCGTTCACTCTCCGTCACACACACACACACCATGCTCAGAGGTGTTCGTTCACTCTCCGTCACACACACACACACACACACACCATGCTAAGAGGTGTTCGTTTTCTCTCCGTCACACACACACACACACACACACACACACACACACACACTGCCTGGACATGCGTACAGCGTTCTGCAGTGGCATACTTCTATTAGCTGTCAATCACAAATAGTTATATAATAATCCTCAAGGTTTTAATGTTGTGCTTCATTTTCTCACAATTTCTGGACACTGCGCTGTAAAATGAGGAACCAGTCGTGCATTCAAAGAACTTCGATACACTCACACACTCCATGCTGTTATGCTGACATAAAAGTTAATGTATTCATGTAACTTAATTTGAAACTTTGATACTTAATATCATGTAATGTTAATGTAAAGTGTGTGTGTGTGTGTGTGTGTGTGTTTATGGGTGATTCACTCTGAATAGTGGTGTTTCCACTGTGGGGCCGGTGTGAGCAGGGCTTTAAACTGAAACGCTTCACTAAAACACACAACGTCACACACACGTCATTTCACCAACACATGGGAGATCCATCAGGAATAAATCACTGGAAACTAGAGATCGCAGAAGAACAGGATCAAAGCGGCCGTTTGCTGACATTAGTGTTGTTCACTTAAAGATGTAGAACCCAAGCATTGATGTTTTAGCACAGGTTTACAATAAAAATAATGAATTAATTTGTTCAAAATTGCACATTAGTCACACTGAAATAAAGTGGTATTTACCGTTTAATCAGAAAAGAAAAAGGACACGTACTTAATTCAGTCACAGGACAGAATGTTTACATTTAGAAAGAATAATCATTTCTACAAATATGGGGAACACGCCGAGGAGCTTTAGCATCTCTCCCAGCACATTATAATCCGTCACTGAGGAAGCTCTCGAAACACCGGATCCGGTTTATTTCATGACGCAAGCGGAGCTGATGATGTCACACAGTGCTGTATAAAGAGACGTACTGACAGATAAAGTAAAAGCATGATTGTGAGGGCCATATTTACCATATTTACTGTGGTAATGGTTAGCGCACATAGTCTTTTGCATTTCACGTAGATATTTCTGCCTGGTCTGGTCCACACCGGATCTCAGACAGGACCCGAACACTCGCTGCTGTCTGGAAGGGAGGTTTCAGCTAAAATGATGTTAAAAGTCTTAAAACGCGGCTATTGATGATCCATCACCTCCAGAAGGATTTTGGACATTTAATTTTAACGACTGCCTTAAACATTTGCAACATCGATCCTCATTCAGGAGTTCTCCTCAGTGTGTTGCGGGTCAGTAACCGTGAGTGTGTGTGTGTGTGTGTTGCAGGTCAGTAACTGTGAGTGTGTCAGGGTTTCCGCGGGGCATTAAAAAGCATTAAAAGTCATTAAATGGATTTTGCGAAAATTAAGGCCTTAAAAGGCATTAAAAAGCATTAAATTTGATTCTTACAGGCATTCAATTTTTTTATAGTTTTGAAGAGAATTTTATATAAATTTATTTGAATATAGCCTTCATAATTAATAATTTCTATTTGCTGTCGCAAAATATGTACGTTCGTGTGATAAATACGCGGAACCAGTTTGGTAATTGCTTCCAGCCGGAGCAAAAGTGCCGTGATGCAGAGGTGACGCGGGTCTGTTGTACAGCGGTGGACAGGTCTGAAGCTTGAAAAAATGGGAACGTGCAAATTCCAGCCAAAGTGCCTGGAAAACAAAACTTTTAAGACATGGTTTCAGCCCGTTAGTGGTAAAAATGTTGAAGGATTTTGCGGCGTTTGTAAAAGAGCATTTAAAGTTGGGAACAATGGGAATCAGCGCCGTAAAATCCCATATGCCGCGTGACGGCCACAAATCGGCGTTAGATGTAAATAGTACATTGTGTTTAATTTGTCGTTTAATGAGATCTAATATATGTTGCTAGTAGTGAGAATAGACCCGACTGTTACACGCATGCACTTAAATGGTCCAGTAGCAGAACTTTTGTCAAGCATGTCAGAGGTTTTGGGTTCTAATCCGCAGTACGAAGTATATATTTTTTTCCTCGTCAAAACCGATTGTTTATTAGTGGTTGTATATCAAGCACTGACATGTTTGTGTGCATTATGTTTTGTGATTTCTCCGTAACAAATAGAGATTCTCTCCGCAACGGATTGAAGCGCGCGAGAGAAGTGTTGTGCACGAGCCACAACAGAACGCAGGCAAAGAACGTATATTGTTCTTCTATACTCTTTGACGCAGGGCTCTCAAGTGTCACGCATTGAGCGTGACAGTCACTCATTTCGGTCTTTTGTCATGCTCACATTGTATTTCTCACGCTGAAAAACTCTTTATAATATATTGAATATGCCGCAGCGCCAAATAGCACTATTGTATCTGGGTAAGATTCAAGATAAGTCATGATCTCCTGTTTTAATGTTACAAAAAATTCACAACTTGTTTGACACAAACAATGGTAACTTGACTGCTGTTAGAGAAACGTTTCCCAGATAATTAGCATCAGTTTTTTTATGAGTGTCTGTAACTTAGACAACAGTTCTACAGCCTGTTCACTGACAACACCTGCTCAGAACAAGTAGTCTAGGCCTAGTCATATTCTCGTTATCACACGATGACTGACATATTGTCACATTATAAACATCTCTCTCTCCAAATAGGCTTAATAATTTTATAAGCACTAAATAAATGAAAGCGTATTGCATAGTCGATGTTATAGGTCACTTTTAAAATCATGTCATATTTTATAATTATATCCGGGCCATGGATGCATTAATCGTTGCATCTGTCTTTCAAAGATGTCTGGTAAAAAGCAATTAAGCATCCTCTCATCCGCCCTGAGAGGAAAGCCCCCTGATAAGGCCAGGTTAGAGGATGCTGGCCCTGAGAGGAAAGCCCCCTGATAAGGCCAGGTTAGAGGATGCTGGCCCTGAGAGGAAAGCCCCCTGATAAGGCCAGGTTAGAGGATGCTGGCCCAGAGAGGAAAGCCCCCTGATAAGGCCAGGTTAGAGGATGCTGGCCCAGAGAGGAAAGCCCCCTGATAAGGCCAGGTTAGAGGATGCTGGCCCTGAGAGGAAAGCCCCCTGATAAGGCCAGGTTAGAGGATGCTGGCCCAGAGAGGAAAGCCCCCTGATAAGGCCAGGTTAGAGGATGCTGGCCCAGAGAGGAAAGCCCCCTGATAAGGCCAGGTTAGAGGATGCTGGCCCAGAGAGGAAAGCCCCCTGATAAGGCCAGGTTAGAGGATGCTGGCCCAGAGAGGAAAGCCCCCTGATAAGGCCAGGTTAGAGGATGCTGGCCCTGAGAGGAAAGCCCCCTGATAAGGCCAGGTTAGAGGATGCTGGCCCTGAGAGGAAAGCCCCCTGATAAGGCCAGGTTAGAGGATGCTGGCCCTGAGAGGAAAGCCCCCTGATAAGGCCAGGTTAGAGGATGCTGGGCCCAGAGAGGAAAGCCCCCTGATAAGGCCAGGTTAGAGGATGCTGGCCCAGAGAGGAAAGCCCCCTGATAAGGCCAGGTTAGAGGATGCTGGCCCTGAGAGGAAAGCCCCCTGATAAGGCCAGGTTAGAGGATGCTGGCCCTGAGAGGAAAGCCCCCTGATAAGGCCAGGTTAGAGGATGCTGGCCCTGAGAGGAAAGCCCCCTGATAAGGCCAGGTTAGAGGATGCTGGCCCAGAGAGGAAAGCCCCCTGATAAGGCCAGGTTAGAGGATGCTGGCCCTGAGAGGAAAGCCCCCTGATAAGGCCAGGTTAGAGGATGCTGGCCCTGAGAGGAAAGCCCCCTGATAAGGCCAGGTTAGAGGATGCTGGCCCTGAGAGGAAAGCCCCCTGATAAGGCCAGGTTAGAGGATGCTGGGCCCAGAGAGGAAAGCCCCCTGATAAGGCCAGGTTAGAGGATGCTGGCCCAGAGAGGAAAGCCCCCTGATAAGGCCAGGTTAGAGGATGCTGGCCCAGAGAGGAAAGCCCCCTGATAAGGCCAGGTTAGAGGATGCTGGCCCAGAGAGGAAAGCCCCCTGATAAGGCCAGGTTAGAGGATGCTGGCCCAGAGAGGAAAGCCCCCTGATAAGGCCAGGTTAGAGGATGCTGGCCCAGAGAGGAAAGCCCCCTGATAAGGCCAGGTTAGAGGATGCTGGCCCAGAGAGGAAAGCCCCCTGATAAGGCCAGGTTAGAGGATGCTGGCCCTGAGAGGAAAGCCCCCTGATAAGGCCAGGTTAGAGGATGCTGGCCCAGAGAGGAAAGCCCCCTGATAAGGCCAGGTTAGAGGATGCTGGCCCAGAGAGGAAAGCCCCCTGATAAGGCCAGGTTAGAGGATGCTGGCCCTGAGAGGAAAGCCCCCTGATAAGGCCAGGTTAGAGGATGCTGGCCCAGAGAGGAAAGCCCCCTGATAAGGCCAGGTTAGAGGATGCTGGCCCTGAGAGGAAAGCCCCCTGATAAGGCCAGGTTAGAGGATGCTGGCCCAGAGAGGAAAGCCCCCTGATAAGGCCAGGTTAGAGGATGCTGGCCCTGAGAGGAAAGCCCCCTGATAAGGCCAGGTTAGAGGATGCTGGCCCAGAGAGGAAAGCCCCCTGATAAGGCCAGGTTAGAGGATGCTGGCCCAGAGAGGAAAGCCCCCTGATAAGGCCAGGTTAGAGGATGCTGGCCCTGAGAGGAAAGCCCCCTGATAAGGCCAGGTTAGAGGATGCTGGCCCTGAGAGGAAAGCCCCCTGATAAGGCCAGGTTAGAGGATGCTGGCCCTGAGAGGAAAGCCCCCTGATAAGGCCAGGTTAGAGGATGCTGGCCCTGAGAGGAAAGCCCCCTGATAAGGCCAGGTTAGAGGATGCTGGCCCAGAGAGGAAAGCCCCCTGATAAGGCCAGGTTAGAGGATGCTGGCCCTGAGAGGAAAGCCCCCTGATAAGGCCAGGTTAGAGGATGCTGGCCCTGAGAGGAAAGCCCCCTGATAAGGCCAGGTTAGAGGATGCTGGCCCTGAGAGGAAAGCCCCCTGATAAGGCCAGGTTAGAGGATGCTGGCCCAGAGAGGAAAGCCCCCTGATAAGGCCAGGTTAGAGGATGCTGGCCCTGAGAGGAAAGCCCCCTGATAAGGCCAGGTTAGAGGATGCTGGCCCAGAGAGGAAAGCCCCCTGATAAGGCCAGGTTAGAGGATGCTGGCCCAGAGAGGAAAGCCCCCTGATAAGGCCAGGTTAGAGGATGCTGGCCCAGAGAGGAAAGCCCCCTGATAAGGCCAGGTTAGAGGATGCTGGCCCAGAGAGGAAAGCCCCCTGATAAGGCCAGGTTAGAGGATGCTGGCCCAGAGAGGAAAGCCCCCTGATAAGGCCAGGTTAGAGGATGCTGGCCCAGAGAGGAAAGCCCCCTGATAAGGCCAGGTTAGAGGATGCTGGCCCAGAGAGGAAAGCCCCCTGATAAGGCCAGGTTAGAGGATGCTGGCCCTGAGAGGAAAGCCCCCTGATAAGGCCAGGTTAGAGGATGCTGGCCCTGAGAGGAAAGCCCCCTGATAAGGCCAGGTTAGAGGATGCTGGCCCTGAGAAGGTGGAGGAAAGGGCCCATTAGAGGAGGAGACGGTGCCGGTAGAAGAGGAAGAGAATAAATACTTTGTATTTGGTTGAATTGTCAGTGCCATGTGTCAAATCTTCTCTTTTGCAAGTGTGAGCAATTATTAATAACAACAAAAACACTAATAATAATATTACTAATGAAACACCACCATTCCTGCGACCCGTCCTATACGCCGCGAGATGTTTAAAAAATGGTGGGGACAATCGACATGTCCCACCCGCATGTGTTCCAGAAAAAAAGAAAAAAAACATTTCATTTCAAACATTTTAAAATGGCATTAAAAAGGCATTAAATTTCATTTGAAGATACCTGTAGAAACCCTGTGTGTGTGTGTGTGTGTGTGTGTGTGTGTGTGTGTGTGTGTGTGTGTGTGTGTGTGTTGCGGGTCAGTAACCGTGTGTGTTGCGGGTCAGTAACCGTGTGTGTGTGTGTGTGTGTGTTGCAGGTCAGTAACCGTGTGTGTGTGTGTGTGTGTGTGTGTGTGTGTGTGTGTGTGTGTGTGCGGGTCAGTAACCGTGTGTGTTGCGGGTCAGTAACCGTGTGTGTGTGTGTGTGTGTGTTGCAGGTCAGTAACCGTGTGTGTGTGTGTGTGTGTTGCAGGTCAGTAACCGTGTGTGTGTGTGTGTGTGTGTTACAGGTCAGTAACCGTGTGTGTGTGTGTGTTTCAGTCTCGATCGACGGCGTGGAGTGGAACGATGTGAAGTTCTTCCAGCTGGCCGCCCAGTGGCCGACGCACGTCAAGCACTTCCCCGTCGGTGTGTTCGGCTACAGCAAGCCCATGTGACGTCCTACAGCCGTGTGTGTGTGTGTGTGTGAAGGAGAAAAGCCACCGCGGCGTTCAGTGACGAGTTTCCCATGGAAACCTGACTGTCTTCCGTTCGTTTCTATCGTTGTGTGTGTTTTCAGTTGCTGTTTTTGACACTATATAAACAGCACTAGTGATATTTTATATGAATATATATATTTTTAGGTCATGATGAACCGTACGGTGACGGCAAACGTCAAGCACTTTCTGTTATTTTTGCTACTTTATAATTTCTGTGAAATCCTGTGTAGATGCATGATGGGACGGATCCTGAACACGTGTGTGTGTGTGTGTGTGTGTGTCGAGAGGTCGTGTTGAGGGGTTTTGCTGTGAATTTAAATGGATGTTTTTTTTACCCCAAATGTAAAAGCTGTTTTGTGTCTGTGATATTTTGTAGTTACACAATGAATTTGAAACGCTAAACTGAACCTGCCTTTTCAAGCACACAGACGAGGAGTTCCTGCACTTTACTATACCTCTGATGTCAGAGGACCGCACAACGGTCACATGACCACACCGCTCACACCAGCCACGACGGTCACATGACCACACCGCTCACACCAGACACAACGGTCACATGACCACACCGCTCACGCCAGACACGACGGTCACATGACCACACCGCTCACGCCAGACACGACGGTCACATGACCACACCGCTCACGCCAGACACGACGGTCACATGACCACCAGACACGACGGTCACATGACCACACCGCTCACGCCAGACACGACGGTCACATGATCACCAGACACGACGGTCACATGACCACACCGCTCACGCCAGACACGACGGTCACATGACCACACCGCTCACGCCAGACACGACGGTCACATGACCACACCGCTCACACCAGACACAACGGTCACATGACCACACCGCTCACGCCAGACACGACGGTCACATGACCACACCGCTCACGCCAGACACGACGGTCACATGACCACACCGCTCACGCCAGACACGACGGTCACATGACCACCAGACACGACGGTCACATGACCACCAGACACGACGGTCACATGACCAGACCGCTCACGCCAGACACGACGGTCACATGACCACCAGACACGACGGTCACATGACCACACCGCTCACGCCAGACACGACGGTCACATGACCACACCGCTCACGCCAGACACGACGGTCACATGACCACACCGCTCACGCCACGCACGACGGTCACATGACCACACCGCTCACGCCACGCACGACGGTCACATGACCACACCGCTCACGCCAGACACGACGGTCACATGACCACACCGCTCACGCCAGACACGACGGTCACATGACCACACCGCTCACACCAGACACGACGGTCACATGATCACGCCAGACACGACGGTCACATGACCACACCGCTCACACCAGACACGACGGTCACATGACCACACCGCTCACGCCAGACACGACGGTCACATGACCACACCGCTCACGCCAGACACGACGGTCACATGACCACACCGCTCACACCAGACACGACGGTCACATGATCACGCCAGACACGACGGTCACATGACCACACCGCTCACACCAGACACGACGGTCACATGACCACACCGCTCACGCCAGACACGACGGTCACATGACCACCAGACACGACGGTCACATGACCACCAGACACGACAGTCACATGACCACACCGCTCACGCCAGACACGACGGTCACATGACCACACCGCTCACGCCAGACACGACGGTCACATGACCACGCCAGACACGACGGTCACATGACCACACCGCTCACGCCAGACACGACGGTCACATGACCACGCCAGCCACGACGGTCACATGACCACACCGCTCACACCAGGCTTCGTTTCTACAGTGCTGTATACAGTACAGATCCACATCCATAGCTCTACAGTAGAGTCATTATTCAGATAATTACGTGTCAGTGTTGTTAAATTAGTAATATTAGTGAATATTAAGTGTATTAAACAGCCAAGGACGAGAAGCATAACGTTTTAATATTCGCTCTATCTCAATAAGAATCACAACTATAACGACACAGAAGAACGATCTCGATTTTGTTCCAGCTGATGAACCATAAAAACACTGACAGCCAATCAGAATCCATCCTGCTTATAATCAACAGAAGGATATGATCTGCTAATATAGTTATGGTTCTTGAACGTGGACCTTGACAGATGTCCATCACACGGCACAAACACTTGTGTGTGACACTGCTGTGGTCATGTGATCATGGATCACAGAGTAATTTTGACAAGCCATATTTTGCAGTGTCATAACAGCTGCAGACGCTCACATCTGTCCTGTTTATGAGTGGCAGGACCGACCTGAAGCATCATGGGAGATCGAGTGTCTGTGCTTCAGTCTGAATCTTTTTCAACACTGGATTGTAGTTTTAATCCGTTTCTTCAGTCCTTCTCTCGGTTTAGCAGCAGCTGATGCGTTCATTACATCAGTGTGTTCATGCTGCCGTCGGGTGTGTGTCGGATGTTTGGTGTGTGTGTCGGATGTTTGGTGTGTGTGTGTCGGATGTTTGGTGTGTGTGGGATGTTTGGTGTGTGTGTGTCGGATGTTTGATGTGTGTGTCGGATGTTTGGTGTGTGTGTGTCGGATGTTTGATGTGTGTGTCGGATGTTTGGTGTGTGTGTCGGATGTTTGGTGTGTGTGTGTCGGATGTTTGATGTGTGTGTGTCGGATGTTTGGTGTGTGTGTGTCGGATGTTTGATGTGTGTGTCGGATGTTTGATGTGTGTGTCGGATGTTTGGTGTGTGTGTGTCGGATGTTTGGTGTGTGTGTGTCGGATGTTTGGTGTGTGTGTGTCGGATGTTTGGTGTGTGTGTGTGTGTGTCGGATGTTTGATGTGTGTGTCGGATGTTTGGTGTGTGTGTGTCGGATGTTTGGTGTGTGTGTGTCGGATGTTTAATGGTGCTCCTCAAGGGATTGTTCCGATGGCGACCCTCATGAAGTCATTGTTGCTGATGAATGTAATGAGATTACAGATTAGTACGTCTGTGTTCACTCCCAAAACGACCACTTAAAATGCCCAAAGACTCGGTTCGTGAAAGCGGTTTCATCAACACCAGATTCACACGCAGTATTTGCACTTTTACTACGGTAAACCGAGATATGAACAGAGATCGTCATCCTGCCCTCTCCCTCCCGAACCGGAACGCCTGCTTCTGTTGAACAGCCTCAGTCTCTGTTGATTTGTACATATAATGAAAGTCAATGGGGTCCAATGTTGTTTGGTTCCCGTCGTTCCTCGAAATATCATCTGTTGAGTTTCACAGGAGAGGTTTGGGTATTCTGAGTAAATAATGACAGAATGATGATGATTTTTGGGTGAATTATTGCTTTAAGAACCAATGAGCTCTTTCCACAGGTGCGTTTACATTATTTCCTGAAGGGATACTGTGGGAGTGATGAACTCGTATTAAACGCGTAACTCCACAACTGCACAACACATTAGTAACGCCCGCGGCTCGTACAGTGTTTGTGCCGCAGCATCTTCGCACAAGACCTCATTTTTACACGACAGACTTTTGAAAACACGATTTTACCTTTGCATGTTTTACAACGAGTATGACATGTCATTTTGTAACGCTGCTGCTTTCCATGCTTACACACGCAGTTGTGTTTAATAAAGGGTTTTAACCACACAAGATGTTGTGTGTGTGTGTGTGAGAACCATAGACTGGTGAGAACATAAGTGACCTGTGAAACAGGTGTGTGGTCGGGGTTTCATCAACTAGTCGACTGTCACAACTAGGGCTGGGAATCGATTTCAAAAAGAATCGATTCCGAGGCGTTGGGAATTGAGAGTCGATTCTATTAAGGGGAATCGACGACTCTTTAAGATTTTTTTTTAACACAAACCGCGGCCCGTAGCCGGTTTAATTTGTCGACACAATCACGTCAGACGTCACCTGTCAAGAAATAAAGTTCAGACTAAATAAATGATTAGGCCAGGGGTTCACAACCTTTTGCAAACCCCCAAAGCTGGTTCATTGCAGAATCCTCTCCACAGCTCTCCTGGGGCCTCATTTATAAAACTTTGCGTAGGATTTGCGTCAGAAGTGGCGTACGGATGAAACATAGAACGTGCGTACGCACAGAAATATTCGGATTTATAAAACCGTGCGCACGCACGTCCTACGCAGTTTTCCCTTAATAAATCACAATCAATTCTAAATGTAGCGCAGCTTTTGCGGCTTCGTGTCACGCCCATAGTTGCCCATAAATAGTCAGTGAAACGCCCATAGTTGCCCATAAATAGTCAGTGAAACGCCCATAGTTGCCCATAAATAGTCTGTGAAACCCCCACAAGTTAATATTCATCGATTGCGAAATCACAAATACAGAGAAGAAAACCAATAAACTTAACTTCACTCAATGTGAAGTAGAAATGATCGTTGGCAAGGTGGAAAAGAGGAGTAAAATGTTGTTTTACATTTTACAGGGCACAGTGTGGGCATTACTAATGCCAAAAAGGCACTTGAGTGGCAAAAGGTTGCAGACGCCGTTAATGCTGCAGCCTCACAACCTCGGACCGTGGCCGAAATAAAAAAGAAATGGTCGGACATCAAAGTCGATGCAAAAAAGCGTCTAGCGCTCCATTACGCATTGTGATGGCATCATGGCATTTTATTACCATCCATTTGATTGCATCTGACAAGCAACAGATGTGTTATGAGGATGAATTGCATAACATGGCAATATTATTGCAGAACATATTTCACTTTTCTTTTTGCAAATATGTGTTAATTTGCATTTCTGTTGAAATCTTCGTTTGATTTTTTTGTTTTACACTGCAGTGCAGATCGATCAAACGGGTGTTCGTGTAGGCTGTTAAATGTAAGACTTGCTTTGTGAAGTCTATTTATGAGAGGCAGTATTGCCATTTCTTTTACACAACGGTCTACTACAGTTTCACACACTTTCACGTGTTTCTTCCATCCAGGGCCGGCTCTAGCCCTTTGGTTGCCCTAGGCGAGAATAATTTTTGCGCCCCCCCAACCCCCCTCCTTTAAAAATAATGAGTATTTATTTAACTAAACAAAAATGCTCTTATAGTCACTCCAAAACTTCAACAAGCAAATTATGACTTGAACTGTAATAAATTGTTTATACAAATGCTACAAAGAACGTTCAAGGATATTTAAATCATCCTACATAGTTGCATTGTACAAATACATTTTATCTGGCCGACCATGTAACTTGTAGTACATAAATGACAATTACTACCACCACTACTATTATTACTAATCCATTAGGCTGCTACAAGGCTAGGGGGGTTCGGGGGCATGCTCCCCCGTAAGAAAATTTTGTGCATTTTAATGTTAAATTCATCAATCTGGTGCACTTTGAGAGTTCAAAATTAAAAGCTCCAACCCATATTAAGTGTTCAAATTAAACAAAGAAAAAAATCAAACCTCTTTTAGTTAGAGTCTGTCTACATTACATAATAATATGTAATGTAACGCTCGCGATATTATTGGAGGGGGGTCCCTGTCAAAATTCTATGATGAAATCTTATGAGGGCGCCTACTCCACCGCCAAGGGGCGTTTAAAGCGCATTTAAAGCGCTAAAACCAGCTGTCAGATGTTTTCGCGCCACTCCCGGTTGCTGAGCAACGCGCGTAAGTTTGACAGCTGCCTGTCAGTCAGAGTTGACACAGTCGTTTTTTAGGATTGTATAATCTAGTAAAAGAAATGGACAAATACAAGCAGTGTGTGGACAGTGCACAGTAAAAGTGTACAGCGTGTGCGCAGCTTTCATAACATTTAATTAACTTTTTTTTATTCTGCAATTTTGCGCCCCGTCCAGCAGATGGCGCCCCAGGCGGCCGCCTGTGTCGCCTGTCGGCAAAGCCGGCCCTGCTTCCATCCGCCGACGGTGTCGCCATTTCTCATTTCACCCGTTTTTGTGCGTACGCCTGGGTCAGAGCTTGCGTGAAGGACCGCACATTTTCCCGTCAAGTTTGCTTTTTATAAATACCAATTATTGCGTAGAGAGCGGCGTACGCCTTCTTTTGTGCGTACGCAACGTTTATAAATGAGGCCCCTGATACCGACACTGACAACATCCCGATGTCGGTGAATAAAATTCAGTCATTGTTTTTTTATGCTTAAGAACCCTAAAACCTGGTTGTGGTGCAATGATTAGTTATGAAATCTTACTACATAAATTCAATCTTATTTAATCCTCCATTTGAAAGTTTATGTGTTCGAATTATTCATATTTATTAAGAGTTCAAAACAAGACGTTTGTACTGATTATTGTTGTCCATAAATCGAACTTCCATGCCTCTTATATGGGCCATTCTACAGAATTGGTGCAAAGTCAGAGTTGGAAGCATCTTGAATTTTTTTTTTTTTTTCACAAATTTTGCATGTATGCAAATTGTATAATATCCAAGGTACACTTTTCTAGTAATTGTGCAGTTAATTCTCATATTGTATTTTCAGAAAATGCTGGAATATTTTCCTTCTCGCCAAATTTGTCACTACCAAAACACAACATTAAATAATTTATTAAGAAGGCTTATAATTACCTATTAAGATTTTGTTTACATCTACCTTATAAATATATATTTTTTCTATTTAAAAAAAATATTTTTACAGGTTAAATCAATAAAGATGATAATTTTAATAATATTTTAAGTGTGATTTATGAGATTTGTTGTATTTTGAACCCAATCTTTCATTGTAGAAGGCATAAAGTTTATCATACTGATTTCAAAGTTAAGGATTCATTAGTTTGAATATGCATTGAACCAAACACTATCATAACATCTTAGTTGATAATTCAATATACTTTATTTTTGACAAAACATCCCATGTTGCGGTAGTGGCATGTTATGGAAGTGACAGTAATGTTTTGGTAGTGACCACAATACTTAGTTTGCCATGGCTGAATCAGGCTGTCCACATTTTATGTTAATTTAAATATTAACCTCATCACATTACAGAATTTTAACAGAATCTTGCATACTAAAACATTACTAAAACATACTACAGTAGTAATTATTTGCATAACTGTAATAAAATGTAGTTTATTCCTCCAAATAAAGGATTATGTGTTTCCTTTTGTCACTACCAAAACAGTAATGTCACCACCTCAACTTCAAGACATGTTTCGGTTGTGACTGTTTTGGTAGTGACAGTTTTTACATACTTTTGAGCCTAGCTCGAAGATGCTAATCAGCACATGGTAAGCAATCACTGGTCAGAACAGAACAGTTGAACACATATAACAACAACATTTTATGGAATAACATCCAAAAATGTTTTCTCAATAGCAGAAAAAAATAAGTTTGGTAGTGACATTCCTTAAAGTTACACTCAGATTTTTAGACTTTAGAAAACATTTACCTCAAAATGATGGGATCAATCTACTCCCCACAAAAATGTAGGGGTTAAAATCAGTCTCAGCCAATGGACTACAACATTCACTGTTTTTGTAGTGACATGAAAATGCAGGACACGTTTTTTTAGATAAAGTTTCATGATTTAAAAATAAAATATATAAAAAAATGTTTTAACTTCATTTAAAAATAATAATAATAATTTTTAAAAACAAGAATGGAAAAATTTGCAAAAATGTTTTTAATATCATTTTCACAAGTTGAAATTTAGGGGTTAGGGTTTTGGACAGCCACCTCCTAATTGAAAGTAGTCCATAAATGATGATTTTATATATATAAAGCTTACTGATATATTAAATATTATTGTGGGTTTCAATAGATAATTGAAGGATCTTAGTAAACATCTAATATTTTAATAATTAAATGCTTTTCAAATGTGTTTTTTGGATGAGGGACAGCAGTTTGCACCAATTCTGTAGAATGGCCCATATAGTCAATTATATATTACTATGTAGCCTACCAATTAATTTCTAATGCTCGAACACTTCGGTTTCTCTCGTGTGTGTGTGTGTAGTTTGTAAATAGAATCTACCGCATGGCGAACATATTCCTAGTCTTGACACTGTCTACTGTCCACACCTGACGCAGGAAGCACGACGTGACAAATCCCCGAAGTAAATGGCTCGTTTTTTTATGACCAATCAGCGCTCGCAATACGTCTAATATAGGAAGGACAAATGGATTTGACACGGTCTTGTCACGCCCGGTGTAACGTTAGAGTTTCTCGCTGTGTGGCTCGGTAAGACGCGACAATGTTTGACACGGTGTTGGTATTAAAAAAAAGAAAGAATCGAAAATAACAGTGAGAAATCCAGAATGAGGAATCGGAATCGATTCCAAAAAATCCGGAATCGAACAGCCTTAGTCACAACCACTAGTCGGCGCTGTCGGCCCTAATCGACTAGTCGGAAACAAAATGGCGTCAGGCGTTGAGGTACCTATGCGTCCAAAACGGTCAGGATCCGACCTGGGGGCTATTCGCTCTTTCAAGGACAGGGTAAGGAAAGAACTCGTAAAACGCTTTAAACTAGAATCTGACATCCTGGCAGATTCAATCCCGATAACGGCATGCATGCTAGATCCACGGTTAAAACTTTAAGCACCCGAAGTTTCTCCCGGAAAATATCCGAGCGGATGCCGTGACTCCGCTGGAAGAGGACGAGGAACTGCCTGCTAGTTTAGAACTAACGTTGACTCTAATGTCTAAACAGTTTAAGTCGCTTCGCTAAAAATTTAGGCCTAAGGCCATCCTTAAATATATTTATATTTCTCAGGTCTGTGGGGCAAGTATCTTACACGCTGAGTTTCGGTTCATTTAAAGGTGCCTTAGAATGGTTTTTATTTTTATTGTATAATGTTTTCTGGGTTGCCCTTATAATGTTAGTATGTTTTTTAGATAAAAAATAGTCATAATTTAGAAAAAAGGCATTTTTCCTAGCCTGATTTTAGCCTCTGATGTGAACGCTCTGTTTGAAGGGGCGTGTCTGTGTGTAACCGGCCTCTGCTGTGATTGGCTGACAGGCTTGCATATGAAATAGCTACATATTACATGATGAAACTCTCTCGAATACTTTTACTACAGATATCATACGTTTTTACTATTACAGCTATCGAGATTAACGAATCGTGGGATGTTTTTAAAGTATTTAGATCTATTCCCATCACATAAAATGTTGCCATGATGAGCATTGAACAGATGACAGTGTGATGATCACGAGAATAAAGATCTTATCATTGCAACGCAGTTTCTGCACTCTCTCTAATGCTTTCACCAATGCAAACACGATGATGTAAATACAGTATTGAACGACTTTGAGAGAAAGATTACCTGTCAGAACTTGAACAATTACACATCAGAAAGTGTTCTTGGTAGCTCGATAGATCGAGGCCAGCTCTGTGTCGGCCCAAGTTGAGGAAACAGTCGTCTGTGAAATGTTTGGAAAATTCCAGAGAAAATAAAATTAACCCATTGTTTCTTCAGAGGCTCGGATGAAGGAACTAAATACCTTTGTGTTCATTTGTCCATCCAAACACTGATCGACTGCCGTGCTTCGGCTGCAGTTCCGCCTGTCATTGAACATGGGCTGGATTATGCAGATTTATGGAGTCGTACATATTAATGATCCGACTGTTGCGTCACAGTCTGTGTTATGTGGAGATTCGCCTGTTTTTCAGGGGTGTTTTTCGAAAACGAGATTTAAGTAAGAAGGAGAAAACAAGGGTGTTTAGGACTCACTGTATCATGTCCATGTACTGAACTCTTGTTATTTAACTATGACAAAATAAATTCAATTTCACACATTCTAGGGCACCTTTAAGAGAGGAGCGCGGCGCCTCTGTGTCTTGGTTGTATTGCCTGCATGCTATATTTAGCCTATTATTTATTAAATCCAGGAAATTGGTTGATGAAACATTGATTATAATTAAGATACAATTAATACAAAACGAAATTCACTTTAAAGAAAGGCTTTCTACAAAAACAAACTTAATGAAGTGGTCAAAATGTCTGCCCACTCCATTTGTCTTATTCATGCTTTTCACTTTTCATATAATCAACATGAAATTTAATATATATATATATATTTTATTTAAACATGAATATGAAACTAAATCGTTTTTTAATGATGGGCTACAACACCCTACAGAGAAATGTAATGTCGGAGCGTCTTGCCGGTGCGCATGTGGGGGGAGAGATACGATTTTCGATCAATCATCGAATATTATTTTGCTTGATATCCCAATCCTTAATATTTGGTATTTTAAATCCTGTTAGAGATCTCATGTGAAAGTTTTAATTGTAGGCTAGTGCCGCTTTCAGAGTGCTCACGTCCGTAACATTGTTTCTTCCTCATAAATGCGAACACGAAAAATAAAATAAAATGAATATATTATGTTCTGTGGAGAGCCGTTCTTCATCCGGTGGCTATATTACTTTTGGTTTGCGCAGTGTTCATAAAATTACTAAAACATATTGTAGCCTATTTCCCTCATATTAAATATAAAACGTATACTGATATATTTGTATGAAAAATGCAGTTAAAACTATATGCAAAACTCAGAGTTGTGATGTTGACAGTGTTATTGTCTGAGGCGCCACGCAGTTTATCTGCAGCGTTCGCGGCTCAGAACAAGAAATTACAAGAATGTTTTAAATGAATGCTGCTGTTTTTGGATTAACAAATGTTGATGAAAAAAATAACTGATGAATTTATTTGTGTTGTTTCTGAATTTCAAAAATACATTTCCAATGATTCACCAGAACTCCTTCCTCTGTCTTCCTTAACAGTGCGTTAAAGGAGAACTCCGGTCAATTTTAACATTGAGCTCATTTTGTACATGTGGAGTGCTGTCAATACAGAGAACAACGACAAAAATCAGCGTTGCCTACACCGTGTTATCGTCTTTTTAAAATGTTCACCCTGTTGACTTCAATGGGGCAAGTTTTAAACCTGCTTTTAGCCTCTTAACATCCTTGATATGTCATTACACGTGCACAGCCATGGAGTGGTGTTATTAAGAGTGAACACGGTCAATCTGACTGCAGTAGATGTGAAAGATATTAATAACAGTGATGTTAATTCAGCCAGCTCACATACCTGTGTTTACTTCCTGTTTTCGGTCGAAGTCCACAGTAGTCGATTATCGAGTTGAGAGAATGAAGAGACCCTGACACAGGTGTGTGTGTGTGTGTGAGAGAGAACAGAAGAGACCCTGACACAGGTGTGTGTGTGTGTGTGAGAGAGAACAGAAGAGACCCTGACACAGGTGTGTGTGTGTGTGTGAGAGAGAACAGAAGAGACCCTGACACAGGTGTGTGTGTGTGTGTGAGAGAGAACAGAAGAGACCCTGACACAGGTGTGTGTGTGTGTGTGTGTGTGAGAGAGAACAGAAGAGACCCTGACACAGGTGTGTGTGTGTGTGTGAGAGAGAACAGAAGAGACCCTGACACAGGTGTGTGTGTGTGTGTGAGAGAGAACAGAAGAGACCCTGACACAGGTGTGTGTGTGTGTGTGAGAGAGAACAGAAGAGACCCTGACACAGGTGTGTGTGTGTGTGTGTGTGAGAGAGAACAGAAGAGACCCTGACACAGGTGTGTGTGTGTGTGTGTGAGAGAACAGAAGAGACCCTGACACAGGTGTGTGTGTGTGTGTGAGAGAGAACAGAAGAGACCCTGACACAGGTGTGTGTGTGTGTGTGTGTGTGAGAGAACAGAAGAGACCCTGACACAGGTGTGTGTGTGTGTGTGTGTGTGTGTGTGTGAGAGAACAGAAGAGACCCTGACACAGGTGTGTGTGTGTGTGTGAGAGAGAACAGAAGAGACCCTGACACAGGTGTGTGTGTGTGTGTGTGTGTGTGTGTGAGAGAACAGAAGAGACCCTGACACAGGTGTGTGTGTGTGTGAGAGAACAGAAGAGACCCTGACACAGGTGTGTGTGTGTGTGTGTGTGTGAGAGAACAGAAGAGACCCTGACACAGGTGTGTGTGTGTGTGTGTGTGAGAGAACAGAAGAGACCCTGACACAGGTGTGTGTGTGAGAGAACAGAAGAGACCCTGACACAGGTGTGTGTGTGTGAGAGAGAACAGAAGAGACCCTGACACAGGTGTGTGTGTGTGTGAGAGAACAGAAGAGACCCTGACACAGGTGTGTGTGTGTGTGTGTGTGTGTGTGAGAGAACAGAAGAGACCCTGACACAGGTGTGTGTGTGTGTGTGTGAGAGAACAGAAGAGACCCTGACACAGGTGTGTGTGTGTGTGAGTGAACAGAAGAGACCCTGACACAGGTGTGTGTGTGTGTGTGAGAGAACAGAAGTGACCCTGACACAGGTGTGTGTGTGTGTGTGAGAGAGAACAGAAGAGACCCTGACACAGGTGTGTGTGTGTGTGTGTGTGTGTGTGAGAGAACAGAAGAGACCCTGACACAGGTGTGTGTGTGTGTGTGAGAGAGAACAGAAGAGACCCTGACACAGGTGTGTGTGTGTGAGAGAGAACAGAAGAGACCCTGACACAGGTGTGTGTGTGTGTGTGTGTGTGTGTGTGTGAGAGAACAGAAGAGACCCTGACACAGGTGTGTGTGTGTGTGAGAGAACAGAAGAGACCCTGACACAGGTGTGTGTGTGTGTGTGTGTGTGTGTGTGAGAGAACAGAAGAGACCCTGACACAGGTGTGTGTGTGTGTGTATGTGAGAGAACAGAAGAGACCCTGACACAGGTGTGTGTGTGTGTGTGTGAGAGAGAACAGAAGAGACCCTGACACAGGTGTGTGTGTGTGTGAGAGAACAGAAGAGACCCTGACACAGGTGTGTGTGTGTGTGTGTGTGTGTGTGAGAGAACAGAAGAGACCCTGACACAGGTGTGTGTGTGTGTGAGTGAACAGAAGAGACCCTGACACAGGTGTGTGTGTGTGTGAGTGAACAGAAGAGACCCTGACACAGGTGTGTGTGTGTGTGTGTGAGAGAACAGAAGTGACCCTGACACAGGTGTGTGTGTGTGTGTGAGAGAGAACAGAAGAGACCCTGACACAGGTGTGTGTGTGTGTGTGAGAGAACAGAAGAGACCCTGACACAGGTGTGTGTGTGTGTGTGAGAGAGAACAGAAGAGACCCTGACACAGGTGTGTGTGTGTGTGTGAGAGAACAGAAGAGACCCTGACACAGGTGTGTGTGTGTGTGTGAGTGAGAGAACAGAAGAGACCCTGACACAGGTGTGTGTGTGTGTGAGAGAACAGAAGAGACCCTGACACAGGTGTGTGTGTGTGTGAGAGAACAGAAGAGACCCTGACACAGGTGTGTGTGTGTGAGAGAGAACAGAAGAGACCCTGACACAGGTGTGTGTGTGTGTGTGTGTGTGAGAGAACAGAAGAGACCCTGACACAGGTGTGTGTGTGTGTGAGTGAACAGAAGAGACCCTGACACAGGTGTGTGTGTGTGTGTGAGTGAACAGAAGAGACCCTGACACAGGTGTGTGTGTGTGTGAGTGAACAGAAGAGACCCTGACACAGGTGTGTGTGTGTGTGTGAGAACAGAAGAGACCCTGACACAGGTGTGTGTGTGTGTGTGTGAGAGAACAGAAGAGACCCTGACACAGGTGTGTGTGTGTGTGTGAGAGAACAGAAGTGACCCTGACACAGGTGTGTGTGTGTGTGAGAGAACAGAAGAGACCCTGACACAGGTGTGTGTGTGTGTGAGAGAACAGAAGTGACCCTGACACAGGTGTGTGTGTGTGAGAACAGAAGTGACCCTGACACAGGTGTGTGTGTGTGTGTGTGAGAACAGAAGAGACCCCTGACACAGGTGTGTGTGAGAACAGAAGTGACCCTGACACAGGTGTGTGTGTGTGTGTGTGAGTGAGAGAACAGAAGTGACCCTGACACAGGTGTGTATGTGTGTGAGTGAACAGAAGAGACCCTGACACAGGTGTGTGTGAGAACAGAAGTGACCCTGACACAGGTGTGTGTGTGTGTGTGAGTGAACAGAAGAGACCCTGACACAGGTGTGTGTGTGTGTGAGAGAACAGAAGTGACCCTGACACAGGTGTGTGTGTGTGAGAACAGAAGTGACCCTGACACAGGTGTGTGTGTGTGTGTGTGAGAACAGAAGAGACCCCTGACACAGGTGTGTGTGAGAACAGAAGTGACCCTGACACAGGTGTGTGTGTGTGTGTGTGTGAGTGAACAGAAGAGACCCTGACACAGGTGTGTGTGTGTGTGAGTGAACAGAAGAGACCCTGACACAGGTGTGTATGTGTGTGAGTGAACAGAAGAGACCCTGACACAGGTGTGTGTGTGTGTGTGAGAGAACAGAAGTGACCCTGACACAGGTGTGTGTGTGTGTGAGAGAACAGAAGAGACCCTGACACAGGTGTGTGTGTGTGTGAGTGAACAGAAGAGACCCTGACACAGGTGTGTATGTGTGTGAGTGAACAGAAGTGACCCTGACACAGGTGTGTGTGTGTGTGTGAGAGAACAGAAGTGACCCTGACACAGGTGTGTGTGTGTGTGAGAGAACAGAAGAGACCCTGACACAGGTGTGTGTGTGTGTGAGTGAACAGAAGAGACCCTGACACAGGTGTGTGTGTGTGTGTGAGAGAACAGAAGTGACCCTGACACAGGTGTGTGTGTGTGAGAACAGAAGTGACCCTGACACAGGTGTGTGTGTGTGTGTGTGTGTGTGTGTGTGTGAGAACAGAAGAGACCCCTGACACAGGTGTGTGTGAGAACAGAAGTGACCCTGACACAGGTGTGTGTGTGTGAGAACAGAAGTGACCCTGACACAGGTGTGTTGTGCGACGCTTAGTTTATTGCGTGTGTGTGACGAAGCTCTTGATGGGCGGCAGCCGCCTGATCTTGCGCCCCGCCCAGCCGCCCTTCCTCTGCCAGCGGCCGCTCGAGGGCCGGATGCCCAGCCAGCGGTTCCGGCCCGCCTTCCCGATGATGCGCTTGTTGTGGTCCACGTTAGACACGCGGCCCACCGTGGCCACACACGTCTCCAGCACCTGCGAGAGCACACGCGTTACACACATCTGGACACACACACGCGTTACACACATCTGGACACACACACGCGTTACACACATCTGGACACACACACGCGTTACACACATCTGGACACACACACGCGTTACACCCATCTGGACACACACACACACGCGTTACACACATCTGGACACACACACGCGTTACACACATCTGGACACACACACACACGCGTTACACACATCTGGACACACACACGCGTTACACACATCTGGACACACACACGCGTTACACACATCTGGACACACACACGCGTTACACACATCTGGACACACACACGCGTTACACCCATCTGGACACACACACACGCGTTACACACATCTGGACACACACGCGTTACACACATCTGGACACACACGCGCTACACCCATCTGGACATACACACGCGTTACACACATCTGGACACACACACGCTTTACACACATCTGGACACACACACGCGTTACACCCATCTGGACACACACACGCTTTACACACATCTGGACATACACACGCGTTACACCCATCTGGACACACACACACGCGTTACACACATCTGGACACACACACACGCGTTACACACATCTGGACACACACACACGCGTTACACACATCTGGACATACACGCGCTACACCCATCTGGACATACACACGCGTTACACACATCTGGACACACACGCGCTACACCCATCTGGACATACACACGCGTTACACACATCTGGACACACACACGCTTTACACACATCTGGACACACACACGCGTTACACCCATCTGGACACACGCGTTACACCCATCTGGACACACACACGCGTTACACACATCTGGACATACACACGCGTTACACCCATCTGGACACACACACGCGTTACACACATCTGGACACACACACACACGTTACACACATCTGGACATACACACGCTTTACACACATCTGGACACACACACGCGTTACACACATCTGGACATACACACGCGTTACACCCATCTGGACACACACACACACACACGCGTTACACCCATCTGGACATACACACGCGTTACACCCATCTGGACATACACACGCGTTACACACATCTGGACACACACACGCGTTACACACATCTGGACACACACGCGTTACACACATCTGGACACACACACGCGTTACACACATCTGGACACACACACGCGTTACACACATCTGGACATACACACGCGTTACACACATCTGGACATACACACTCTAACACTAACTCTAGACAGACAAACTCTAATATAAATACTTTTAGTAAAATGTTGTATAATGATTCATGAACAATAGATATGAATAATTTGCTGTGTGTGAAGCTGGAGACTGAGATTTAAATCTACAGATGCTTATCAAAAGCAATGAAATAAACACTTAAATGTGTGTTTGAGGCGTTGTCCACACGAGCTCGGCGACACCGGCGCGACTCTGACCTGGATCTGGTGTTTGGACGGAAGCTGGACGATGGCGGTACCATTCACCTTCCTCAGCAGCACCCCACAGGTCCCTGCACAGGAGAGGCCGTCAGTGTGTGTGTGTGTGTGTGTGTGTGTGTGTTCCTGCACAGGAGAGGCCGTCAGTGTGTGTGTGTGTGTGTGTGTTCCTGCACAGGAGAGGCCGTCAGTGTGTGTGTGTGTGTGTGTTCCTGCACAGGAGAGGCCGTCAGTGTGTGTGTGTGTGTGTGTGTGTGTGTTCCTGCACAGGAGAGGCCGTCAGTGTGTGTGTGTGTGTGTGTGTGTGTGTGTTCCTGCACAGGAGAGGCCGTCAGTGTGTGTGTGTGTGTGTGTGTGTTCCTGCACAGGAGAGGCCGTCAGTGTGTGTGTGTGTGTGTTCCTGCACAGGAGAGGCCGTCAGTGTGTGTGTGTGTGTGTTCCTGCACAGGAAAGGCCGTCAGTGTGTGTGTGTGTGTGTTCCTGCACAGGAGAGGCCGTCAGTGTGTGTGTGTGTGTGTTCCTGCACAGGAGAGGCCGTCAGTGTGTGTGTGTGTGTGTTCCTGCACAGGAGAGGCCGTCAGTGTGTGTGTGTTCCTGCACAGGAAAGGCCGTCAGTGTGTGTGTGTGTGTGTGTGTGTTCCTGCACAGGAAAGGCCGTCAGTGTGTGTGTGTGTGTGTGTGTGTGTGTGTGTGTTCCTGCACAGGAAAGGCCGTCAGTGTGTGTGTGTGTGTGTGTGTGTGTTCCTGCACAGGAAAGGCCGTCAGTGTGTGTGTGTGTGTGTGTGTGTGTGTGTGTTCCTGCACAGGAAAGGCCGTCAGTGTGTGTGTGTGTGTGTGTGTGTGTGTGTGTGTGTTGCTGCACAGGAGAGGCCGTCAGTGTGTGTGTGTGTGTGTGTGTGTTCCTGCACAGGAGAGGCCGTCAGTGTGTGTGTGTTCCTGCACAGGAAAGGCCGTCAGTGTGTGTGTGTGTGTGTGTGTGTGTGTGTGTGTGTGTTCCTGCACAGGAAAGGCCGTCAGTGTGTGTGTGTGTGTGTGTGTGTGTGTTCCTGCACAGGAAAGGCCGTCAGTGTGTGTGTGTGTGTGTGTGTGTGTGTGTGTTCCTGCACAGGAAAGGCCGTCAGTGTGTGTGTGTGTGTGTGTGTGTGTGTTCCTGCACAGGAAAGGCCGTCAGTGTGTGTGTGTGTGTGTGTGTGTGTGTGTGTGTGTGTTCCTGCACAGGAAAGGCCGTCAGTGTGTGTGTGTGTGTGTGTGTGTTCCTGCACAGGAAAGGCCGTCAGTGTGTGTGTGTGTGTGTGTGTGTGTGTGTGTGTGTTCCTGCACAGGAAAGGCCGTCAGTGTGTGTGTGTGTGTGTGTGTGTGTGTTCCTGCACAGGAAAGGCCGTCAGTGTGTGTGTGTGTGTGTGTGTGTGTGTGTGTGTGTGTTCCTGCACAGGAAAGGCCGTCAGTGTGTGTGTGTGTGTGTGTGTGTTCCTGCACAGGAAAGGCCGTCAGTGTGTGTGTGTGTGTGTGTGTCGGACCTGCGGCGCGGATGTACTGCGCTCCTCTTCCCGGGTGCAGCTCCAGGTTGTTGACGAGTGTGCCGATGGGAAGAGCTCCGAGCGGATGCGAGTCTCCCTCTTTGGCCAGAACCGCCATGCGTCCGATGGCGCTGAACGAGCGGATCACGTCTCCCGCCTCCATGGTCTCCGTGGCGATGATCCAGCGCTTGCGGCTGCCGCCGGCGACCAGCGCGATGTCAGCTGATCTGTGTGCAGAACAACAAGCCTTCCGTGAAGATGCAGCACTGACCCCGGGCCAACGGGCAATGGCCTACACACACACACACACACACCCACACACACACACACACTGACCTGCAGGGCACGCAAACCGGGATTATCCCGACTAGCGCTGTCACTTTTTATTCGATATTCGAATATGCATTCGACCATGACGTGAAATATCCGTATTCGAACTATAAATAAACTATCCAGTTTTTAAAGTGCCATGTTTAGCGCATTTTTACAGTCTATGATTAGACCGTTTGTTTTTTTATTTGATTGTTTGCCATCTCATCCAGGAGCGGGCGCTCTAAACATATTGTAGCGTCGGCCCATGACCAAATCAAGCCAATAATTGCCAATAGTCTCCCTGTTGTGAAAATGGAAGATAATGCACAGAACGGCCAGCCTGAGCGCACAATTATGACCCCAACTCATCTAAAAAGTAGTATCTGGAAATATTTTGGGTTCTACACCGTAGATACCACTTCTCTCAACATTGACGCGCAAATACCTGTGTGTGCGAGCGCGTTCTCCACCGCGGGGAACATCGCCAATAAAAAGAGAACCGCACTTGATCCAGATCAAGTTGATAAATTGGTGTTTCTAGCAAACAATATTAAGAAATGAATTAGGCTTTAACAGAGGTGGGCACAAATACATCAAATACATAAAAATACTAGAAAAATATTAGTAAATATTTGATTTATTTTTAATACATGTCTGGGCTTTACTCCTGCTGCTGTTTAAGCTGTCAAGTTATTGTTTGTGCCGTGATGTTCCGATTCAGTTTTTTTTCCCATGTAGCCTAATTTTGTGATTGGCTATGCATAGTGCCACTTCATATAGATTAAGTTGATAACCTGCTGTTTAAAACATTAAGTCAAAGATTTTTTTAAGTCAAAGAGTCCTGGTTATGACTGTCAGACTGTTAATAAATTTGTGATTGAATCTCCGTTACGGTGTTTTTCTTTTTTTTTTGGTGGGGGGGCGGGGCTCGTAGAAATTCGAATATATTCGAATACATTGCTTGATATTTGATAACCGTTCGAATTAGATTTTTCTCAAAAGTGACAGCCCTAATCCCGACATGATGATCCGTACAGAGGGGAGGCCTTCACAGGGACCAGTGACACTGCAGGACTGCTGTCTGGCCGGAATATTGAGATCGCAACAGACGTGAAGGACTATAATGCGTTAAGAGCTCGCTCAAGTACTGCGGAGCTAAACCATTTAGGGCTTTGTAAGTAATCAGCAATATTTTAAAATGTATGTGATGTTTAATAGGCAGCCAATGCAGTGTTGACAGAACCGGGCTAATATGGTCACACTTCCTGGTTCTGGTAAGAACTCTAGCGGCTGCGTTTTGAACTAGCTGTAGTTTGTTTATTAAGCGTGCAGGGCAACCACCCAGTAGAGCATTACACACACACACACACAGACCTGCAGGGGTCATGTGACCATGAGGACACACACACACACACTGACCTGCAGGGGTCGTACCGCACCTCCACCACCTTCTCCACGATGGGCTGGTCCTCGCGGCCCGGCTCGTAGCGCAGACGCTGGAAGTCGATCATACGGTAGCGCTGCTTGTGTCCGCCGCCGATACCGTGAGTCACGATCCTCCCTGCAGCACAAACACTGTCACTGTGTGTGTGTGTGTGTGTGTGTGTGTGTGAGACGATCCTCCCTGCAGCACAAACACTGTCAGTGTGTGTGTGTGTGTGTGTGTGTGTGTGTGTGTGAGAGACGATCCTCCCTGCAGCACAAACACTGTCAGTGTGTGTGTGTGTGTGTGTGTGTGTGTGCGTGTGAGACGATCCTCCCTGCAGCACAAACACTGTCACTGTGTGTGTGTGTGTGTGTGTGACGATCCTCCCTGCAGCACAAACACTGTCAGTGTGTGTGTGTGTGTGTGTGTGTGAGAGACGATCCTCCCTGCAGCACAAACACTGTCAGTGTGTGTGTGTGTGTGTGTGTGTGCGTGAGAGATGATCCTCCCTGCAGCACAAACACTGTCAGTGTGTGTGTGTGTGTGTGTGTGTGTGTGTGTGTGTGACGATCCTCCCTGCAGCACGAACACTGGATATAACTGAACATTAAAGCGGTGGTTGATTATGATTCACTTTTCTAACTGTAGTTAGTGTGTGATGTTTCTGTTTGAGCAAAGGGAGATATTTACTTTTACAGAAAACGGGAGGAACTACAGGAGCGTCCTCACGGGTGACATCACTAACCCTAAAATGTACATAAAGCTCCGCCCCCTGTTCCGGGAGCAGCGGCTCGTTCGCATTTAAAGGGACACACACACACACAAATGCTATATAAAAATATCTGTGGGGTATTTTGAGCTAAAAATTCACAAACACACTGGGGACATCAGAGACTTATTTTACATCTTGTGAAAAGGTCCCATCGTTAATACATGAAGCAGCAGTAAATCATCTGAGGCTCGAGAGAGAGTGTGTGTGACCTGTGTAATCTCGGCCCCCGGTCTTCTTCATGCCGATCGGTCGCACGGTGTACTTCTCTCTCTGTTTCCACAAGCTCCGGTTCTGGCACTCACACGCGCTCGTCATGAAGCCGCGACTTCCGGTCAGAGCCGCGGACACACTCGCGATCTGAGAGATAACACGTGATTAATGATCACCTGAAGTGAAGGTGACAGGTAATGTGTGATGAAGAGGAGGATGAAGATCTGACCTGAGGAGAAACGGCGCGCGACACGGAGAGCGCGCTCAGTGCGCGCGACAGCAGACCGACGCTCATCCTCAATCTGAACACACACCGCAGAAATAACAACATCTCAATTCAATTCAATTTAATATGTGCTTTATTAGCATGGCAATTGTTATAATGTATTGCCAAAGCATTTCCAATAATCATACATGTACATATACACAGGGTTGCCAGCTTTTAAGTTGCATTAATTACACGTGTGTGCTTATATGAGTTTCATTAAAATATAATAGGATACAAATTATTAACTTCTTAAAATTAATCATTTGAAAAATCTAGTGTTTGATAAAAATAAGGAAGCTGTTATGATACTTTGACGTATATATTTATTAAAGAGCCATACCGACACCTAGCGGGTAAAACATGGCATTACTAATAGAAATGATTATTTTACTGGCCACAAAATGACTAATTTTCCTAATTTAAAACCCTTTTCTCCATTTTAACCATAAATACCACACTAATTGTAATATAAATAACACAAAATATTAGAAAAGAAATATGATTTTAAGTTGTCATTAATGGACCATAATTATTGCACAAATAGTATTTAGTACCGAAAGATCTCAAAATATTGAATAAATGTTATTGAACTAAAATACAGAACATTTAATTAAACAATAGTTAATGTTTATGGTCACATTTGACCACCAATGAGTGTGACCAATAAAGTAAGGAGTAACTGAGGGCTAAATACAAGAAAAACATTAACATTAATGTTGCCTCCAGAATAAAACGATACTGTAAGTGTCTTCAGTAATAATTAATGCACACTATGCTGCAATGTTCACCAAATATTGCTGCAAATACCTGTCCTGCTTAAAGCCATTCAAATGCATTGACAGGGCTGGTTTTGTTTGGAACTAATCTGACCGTGTGTCGGCGACGTCTGTTTTTGATCTTTGTTTCATATCTCATATTCTCATGTGAGATTTACTGGAAGCGTGTCTCGCGTCAAACGCGTGAGAGTTGGCAACCCTATATTTAATAATACACATACATACAAAATAAAATCTCTCTCTCTAGCAGACAGACATGCGATCACTCACCGCAAACTATAGATCCACTCACTCAAAACATTAATCTAATAATATCAATAATCCACACTGGCTGTCCTTCAGCTCGCGGCGTCGCGCATAACTCGCGTCACAGTCTCTTTCTTCTGCGCGTTCTCGCCAGCGGGCACTGCGCGCGCCACCGCCACCTGCTGTTCACCAGAGAGAACACTCCATAAAACACACATAGTTATTTTGTTTTGTATGTTATGTTGCTGGTGATTATAATTATTGATTTCCTGTAACAAATCGTTCTTATATTAATTAATAATGCGGATGAAACCGCTGAGGCGAATATTATTTGCTAAAGGTTTGTTGTCAGGAGAAAGCCACGCCCACCCGAGAAAGCAAAGCCACGCCCACCTGAGAACGGAAAGCCACGCCCACACAATAACAGAAAGTCACGCCCATATGAGAACAGAAAACCACGCCCATCTGAGTTCAGAACACGCCTACCTGATAACGCCGGCTGAGGCGTGACGTAATTTCCCCCGACGCGTCCGTGCGTGTGCGCATGCGCAGTGTCACATCCACAGTGGACATCTTGGATATAAAGCGGTTCCGAACGAATCCGGACAAAAGCAACGATTTCAGGTGTGAGATCTCTCTCTAAAGCGCGTTCACGCTGAGGTGTGTTATATGAGTGTGTGGGTGTGAGAGATTAAGTAGCCGCTGAGGTGTGTGTGTTTGTGTGTTAGAAAGAGTGACTGTATAGTGTTCTGCATTCGGGATCCTCACACACTCGTTATACACTAGTGTGCTGTCCATCTAGAGTCTGGACGAACAAATGCTGCCCTGTGCTGTCGATGACATCGGGGTGTGTCTGGACTGTCAGACTATAATACTGAGGTGTGTGTGTGAGAGAGAGAGAGAGAGAGACAATGAGAGTGTGTGTGTGAGAGAGACAGACAGACAGACAGAGAGAGAGAGAGAGAGAGAGAGAGAGAGAGTGTGTGTGTGTGTGTGTGTGTGTGTGTGTGTGTGTGTGATACTCGTCTGACCCGTCGCTCCAGTTCTGGTGTGTGTTCTTCACAGTGTGCTTGTATGATTTACTGGCGTTTATGTCACTGCATATGTATATATATATAATATAAGAATAATAAACTTTATCTTATAAAGCGCTGGTATATTCCAGGTTTATGTGATTAAAGGGAATATGAGGATCGAGTGTGTAGATGTAAATAGTCTCAGCAGAGCAGCGAGGCAGACAGGACACACACACACACACACTCTCTCACACACACACACACACACACACACACACACACACACACACACACACACACACACTCACACTCATACTCATATACACACATACTCACTCACACACACACACACACACAAACACACTCACACACTGTCACATACACTCACTCTCACACACACTCTGTCACACTGAATCAATGAAGAACACGAGGATCAAACTGGAGGGTTTCCTGAACGCTTTAAAGCTCAGACCGGATGTTGTTGATCAGAATCAGTGTTTTAAACATCAGCTTCTCTATAAACCAGGAGAAAATCCTCCCAGTTTGAAACTCATGATGTTTCGGTGTGTGTGTTTCCGAGCGCTGAATACATCGTCTCATTTTAGACTTGTGTGTGTTTACTGGGATGACCTGTAACCTGTAGCGTAACACACACACACACACACACACACACACACACACACACACACACACACACTAACCCGCTGCAGAACCCTGAGGTTTACAGTTAATATTGTAATAATTTCACACAGTCGCATATTCGCAGTTTTGTGATGAACACAAGAGATGATTTTGGCTAAAATCATAATCGCGATTAATCAAACAAGTTACCTCGATTACGATTATTGAAAAAAAATTCTTTCTCACATGTCCACTGGAATGATCACTGCACAGACATGTATACTGTGAAGGTTGCTTATCTCATCTGGTTAGTGCTGTGCAACCAATTGCACAACAACTATCTGACATGTCGTTTACACCTCAAAACACAAGATCCTTGATTAGTTGACTGGGTTTAGTTGCTGAACGACGTTCTTGCCCGCCAGTCAGTACTTGTGACGTCACATGCAAAGTATGAATTTTGACTTTTTTTATTTTAAATGATTTATTTTTAAATTGTATGTAAAAAAATGTGTGTGTGAGTGAGTGATTGTGTGTGTGAGTCTGTGTGTGTGTGTGAGTGTGTGAGTGTGTGAGTGAGTGAGTGAGTGTGAGTCTGTGTGAGTGAGTGATTGTGTGTGTGTGTGTGAGTGTGTGAGTGAGTGAGTGAGTGTGAGTCTGTGTGAGTGAGTGATTGTGTGTGTGAGTGAGGGCTGTCAAAATTGCTCAAAAATGACGTTCGAATATTCCCTCTAAAAAAACCACATATATTCAAACTATTCGAATATCTGGTTGCGCATTTTGTCAATGACGCGCATTACGTCAATAACAGGACAAATTAATACAAAGAGACACAACTACTTGTATAGGTAGTTTTTTTAAGTTTAAACATATTTGACAACGTATTAACTTACACAAAAACAAGTAAATCAACTAATGGCCAAGACCGCAGACCTTACTCTCGCTCGCACTCGCAGGCACTCTTTCTCTCGCCCTCTCGCGCTCTCTCTCTCTCTCGCGCTCTCTCTCGCTCGCTCTCTCTCTCTCGCTCTCTCTCGCTCGCTCTCTCTCTCTCGCTCTCTCTCTCTCGCCCTCACGCTCTCTGCGCTTAACGGTTTAAATGAACAACAATACACAAATGTTGAGTGCTGATCAAGAGTTTTGTGCAAGCAATTTAAGGTCGCGACTCTTGTCCTAAATATAGCAGGCTTCATTCAGTGATTGAAACAAATATTATTAACATTAATTGAAGTTTTACAGTATATAGAACCGACATTGAACTCTCCGAGCAGCTCGTGCTGTGGTAAACTGCTGCTACTATGGCTATTTCGGGGACGTCTGGCCACACCCCCTTGGCGGGCTCTGTATGATGTAATGCTAGCTCATTGGCGCACACGTTCGAGGCGCCCGCGCCATTGGATGTGCAGTTGCCGCAGCACAGCCAATGAGTGAGCCAGACAGTCACTGTGCTATCTGTGCAGCTGGAAAATGCATTTTACATTTAAAGCTTCAGAATTTTGCCACTAGCAAAGCTGACAGCCGCGCCTCTGCTACCGCGGGCATGTTTTTCCACATGATTCGAATATTAATTTTCACCTTCGAATTTCTGTTTTTTAAAACTATTCGAATATATATTCGAATTTAGAATATTCGTTGACAGCCCTAGTGTGAGTGAGTGAGTGAGTGAGTGAGTGAGTGAGTGAGTGTGAGTCTGTGTCTGTGTGAGTGAGTGTGTGTGTTTGAGTGAGTGAGTGAGTGTGTGTGTGTGTGTGTGTGTGTTGTCCCCACAAAGATAGCAATATCTGAAATCGTTGTTTTTGTGGGGACATTTTTGGTCCCTAGCCTTCCTCATGGTCTGTTTGCCTGTGTCCTCAGGCCGCTGCTCTGCCAGATCATGTCTGCAATCCTTTACCCTCGAGATGAGAAGCTGGAGAAGTTATCTCAGGAGGAGATCATCTCCAACACCAAGCTGGTGATCCAGGGCCTGGAGGCGCTGAAGAATGAGCACAACTCAATCCTGCACAGCCTCCTGGAGACCATCAAGTGCCTGAAGAAGGACGAGGAGGCCAACGTGGTGCACGAGAAGTCCAGCCTGCTGCGCAAGTCTGTGGAGATGATTGAGCTGGGGCTGGGAGAGGCACAGGTGAGGTCAGGGGCTGGGAGAGGCACAGGTGAGGTCAGGGGCTGGGAGAGGCACAGGTGAGGTCAGGGGCTGGGAGAGGCACAGGTGAGGTCAGGGGCTGGGAGAGGCACAGGTGAGGTCAGGGGCTGGGAGAGGCACAGGTGAGGTCAGGGGCTGGGAGAGGCACAGGTGAGGTCAGGGGCTGGGAGAGGCACAGGTGAGGCACAGGTGAGGTCAGGGGCTGGGAGAGGCACAGGTGAGGTCAGGGGCTGGGAGAGGCACAGGTGAGGTCAGGGGCTGGGAGAGGCACAGGTGAGGTCAGGGGCTGGGAGAGGCACAGGTGAGGTCAGGGGCTGGGAGAGGCACAGGTGAGGTCAGGGGCTGGGAGAGGCACAGGTGAGGTCAGGGGCTCAGTTCACATGAACTGAATCCCGTTTCATATTGACTTCAGAGAGTGGACCAGTGTCAGTCCCAGTGCTTGTTCTGGCTGAATGCAGTGTGCTCGTGTGTCCAGGTGATGATGGCTCTGTCGAACCACCTGACCGCGGTGGAGTCTGAGAAGCAGAAGCTGCGAGCTCAGGTGCGTCGGCTCTGCCAGGAGAACCAGTGGCTTCGGGACGAGCTGGCCAACACTCAGCAGAAGCTGCAGAAGAGCGAGCAGAGCGTGGCACAGCTGGAGGAGGAGAAGAAACACCTGGAGTTCATGAACCAGCTCAAGAAGTACGACGAGGATGTGTCTCCCTCGGTGAGATGCTGCATTACTGACTAGTGTGGGGGGAAGTTACTTTGAAAAGTAATGCATTACAATATTGTGTTACTCGCTTGAAAAGTAACTAAATGTGTTAGTTACTTTTTTGGAAAAGAGTACAGTAGAGCACAGTAGGGTAGAGTACAGTAGGGTAGAGTACAGTAGGGTAGAGTACAGTAGGGTAGAGTACAGTAGGGTAGAGTACGGTAGAGGTAGAGTACAGTCGTGTACAGTAGAGGTAGAGTACAGTAGAGGTAGAGTACAGTCGTGTACAGTAGAGGTAGAGTACAGTAGGGTAGAGTACAGTAGAGGTAGAGTACAGTAGGGTAGAGTACAGTAGGGTAGAGTACAGTAGAGGTAGAGTACAGTAGGGTAGAGTACAGTAGGGTAGAGTACAGTAGACATAGTGTACGGTAGAGGTAGAGTACAGTCGTGTACAGTAGAGGTAGAGTACAGTAGAGGTAGAGTACAGTCGTGTACAGTAGAGGTAGAGTACAGTAGAGGTAGAGTACAGTCGTGTACAGTAGAGGTAGAGTACAGTAGACATAGAGTACAGTAGAGGTAGAGTACAGTCGTGTACAGTAGAGGTAGAGTACAGTCGTGTACAGTAGAGGTAGAGTACAGTCGTGTACAGTAGAGGTAGAGTACAGTAGAGGTAGAGTACAGTCGTGTACAGTAGAGGTAGAGTACAGTAGAGGTAGAGTACAGTCGTGTACAGTAGAGGTAGAGTACAGTAGAGGTAGAGTACAGTAGAGGTAGAGTACAGTCGTGTACAGTAGAGGTAGAGTACAGTAGAGGTAGAGTACAGTAGAGGTAGAGTACAGTCATGTACAGTAGAGGTAGAGTACAGTAGAGGTAGAGTACAGTCGTGTACAGTAGAGGTAGAGTACAGTAGAGGTAGAGTACAGTCGTGTACAGTAGAGGTAGAGTACAGTAGAGGTAGAGTACAGTAGAGGTAGAGTACAGTCGTGTACAGTAGAGGTAGAGTACAGTAGAGGTAGAGTACAGTCGTGTACAGTAGAGGTAGAGTACAGTAGAGGTAGAGTACAGTCGTGTACAGTAGAGGTAGAGTACAGTAGAGGTAGAGTACAGTCGTGTACAGTAGAGGTAGAGTACAGTAGAGGTAGAGTACAGTCGTGTACAGTAGAGGTAGAGTACAGTAGAGGTAGAGTACAGTAGAGGTAGAGTACAGTAGAGGTAGAGTACAGTAGAGGTAGAGTACAGTCGTGTACAGTAGAGGTAGAGTACAGTAGAGGTAGAGTACAGTCGTGTACAGTAGAGGTAGAGTACAGTAGAGGTAGAGTACAGTCGTGTACAGTAGAGGTAGAGTACAGTAGAGGTAGAGTACAGTAGAGGTAGAGTACAGTCATGTACAGTAGAGGTAGAGTACAGCTGTAACCAGTGTCGCATTTAATGCTGAACAATACTTATCAATCTAAGTTACTGGTAATTTCAACATTTACTTTAAAAAAAATCAAAAGTTGCATTTGTTAATATTACCTAATAAACTATGAAGTAGCAAAAAAAAATAGCATTTTTGTCAATGACCTGAGATGCTGTGTGTGCAGGAGGAGAAGGATGGCGAGCCGCCCAAGGACTCTCTGGACGACCTCTTCCCCAACGACGAGGAGGAACACACTCAAGGAAGTACGTGGCGGCGCCGAAACTGCACACGTACTGTGCTTTTATTTACGATCACAACACCGCACACGGCACGCAAACTATACACATGTGTAGCCTATACAGTTTTTCTTAGGTACAAACCCGAACCAATCATTAAACATTAACCTGACCCGACTCGAAACCTGTGAGTTTTGTAAGCCTGTGACCCCTGACCTCTGTAACTCTGTAAGCCTGTGACCCCTGACCTCTGTAAGCCCATAACCCTGTAAGCCTGTGACCCTTGACCTCTGTTAGCCCGTGACCCCAGACCTCTGTAAGCCCATAACCCCTGACCTCTAACCCTGTGACCCCTGACCTCTGCAGGTCAGCACCAGCACAACAGCGCCGCGGTGGCAGCCGCGCAGCAGGGCGGGTACGAGATCCCGGCGCGGCTCCGGACCCTCCACAACCTGGTGATCCAGTACGCGTCCCAGGGCCGCTACGAGGTGGCGGTGCCGCTCTGCAAGCAGGCTCTGGAGGACCTGGAGAAGACCTCGGGACACGACCACCCCGACGTGGCCACCATGCTCAACATCCTGGCGCTGGTGTACAGGTGAGAGACCCGGCGGGGA
>JAULUF010000025.1:38142500-38187500 GCA_031834385.1 Semotilus atromaculatus | reverse complement strand
TATGAATATGCAAATGAGCCCCGCCTCCACTCACTCAGAGATCCACTGGTTGACGATCACACGTTGATCTGATTGGTCAAGGTCGTTTGTGACGTCAGAAACACCAGCGATTTCACACCGTGTTTTTGAGACTGTCTTTGGTTCACTGCAGTTTTAAGGAGGAAATACTCAGCAATGCTGTCGACTTATGAACTTACACATGGATTGTGTTAAAGCATATTAAAAACACCACATAGACATAAACAACATTAACAGCTGGAGTTCACCACTGGGGCACTTGAACATTTAATTTTGATACATTTTTCTCTAAACAAGCCTTATGTCTTCAGTCATGCTGCTTCTCCAGTAAATGTGTCTTGATTTAAGAGTGTTATCTATATTTACTGTGAACCGTGAGGAAGGTGTGTGTGATGAGGACGGCTCCTGCCAGCGGCTGCTCGAGGGCTCATGAGCTGATTGTGTGTCCTGGCATGTGTGTGCTGATCTAACATGCTTGTGCTTGTGCTTGTGTGTGTGTGTGTGTGTGTGTGCGTGCGTGCGTGCGTGACACCCTCACCAGAACACGACCAGGTCACATGACCCCACGACATCAAGCTCTCATGTCATAGTTATATACGGGAGGACATGTGACCTGCTCGTGTCCTCGTGCGGTTCAGTCACATGACGTTCATGTGTTGATGTGCTGATGTCATATCCTGCATGTGAAGCCTCATGCGTTCGGTCATTAACACCAGCTTGTGTAATAATCATAATAATGACATGAAGCTGTGAACACTAAAGCACTCGCGCTCTCCTGCTGAAACACGGACTCGACTAGCTCTGAGTGACTGTGTTTAATACAAGCTAGAACATGTGAAGGAATCTGACACACACACACACACACACACACACTAAACTAGTCTGAATGTCACATGTAGTGTTGTGTTTTTGGTTTCTGGATTGTTAGATATTTGAACGGGAGCATGAGCTGAAACGCATCAGGTGTGTGTGTGTGTGTGTGTTGTGACGGTGTGTGTTTCTGTGTGATTCCTCAGGCTGTGCGCGTAAGACTGTGGATGTGAAGATGACATTCATACACAGAATAAATCAATCTTGCATTCTCAGATTGTTTGTGTCTCATGACGATCTCACACACTCATTAGTGTTTATGTGATGCTCGGCATGTGTGTGTGTGTGTGTGTGTGCATGAGACCTGCATGAGTCTGTGCGCTCAACATCACTTCCTGTCACTAACCTGCCACGTCATCGCAGTTGTTGCCATGACAACCAATCAGCCAATCAGGGGCCGCTTTTCCCAACAGCGTCGCTAACCGCTAGTTAGCGGTGTCAGCTCTACTCACGAGGCTTCTGGGAAACGCAGCCGTGATCAGTTCTCCGACCCAGTGGATTGTGGGATTGTGCTCTTCCCTTCTCCGGTCCCTCGTCACATCCAGAGACACTCCATCAGTTTAAGACGTTTGAATTAAGATTGTGTTAATGTTTCTGAAAGAGTCTCTTCTGCTCATTGATCAAAAATACAGTAAAACAGTGAAATATTATTGTAATGTAAATCATCAGTTTTCTATGTGAATATACAGTAAAGTGTAATTTATTCCTGTATCAAAGCTGAATGTTCATCATCATTACTGCAGTCTTCAGTGTCACATGATCCTTCAGAAATCAGGATAATATGATGATCTGATGATCAAGAAACATTTATGATTATTATCAGTGTTGAAACTGATACATTTGATGTACATTCTTTGATGGATATAAAGTTCAAATGAACAGATTTATTTGAAACAGAATCTTTTGTAACATTATAAATGTCTTTACTGTCACTTTTCATCAGTTTAATGTGTCCGTGAACAGAATTACTGTATTACTGTACAGAGGCTGTAGGGATCATGTTCATGTTTCACTGTTTTACTGTATTTATGATCAAATAAACACAGCAGAGACTCAGAAACATCATAATGACTTCAGACTTTTGAGTGCCAGTGTAAATATAAACATTGACACACACACACACAGACAGACATACACGCACACACACACGCGCGCACACACACACAGACACAGATAGACAGACAAACACACACACACAGACAGACACACACACACACACACACACAGTCAGGCCACACGTTTGTTCGAAATTAGCTCTTAATTGTATACTCCCCCCTCTCTCCATCAGGCATAAGGCCGTCCAGAGTTTCCTCCACGCTCTTCCTCCTCACACAGGAAGTGATGTGTGTGATGTGCTCCTCATCCTCTGCTGTAGCGGCTCTTTATTCCTCCGTCTCCTGGTTCTGCTCTTCTTTTCTTCTGTCGTGGCGTGATCGTCTTCATCTCTCGTCTCTCTCTCGTCCTGATGATGAGGATGATGATGATGATGATCTGTGGTTTTGAACAGCTTCTGGTGTTGAACAATCATTGAAACTTGAAACTTGCTCTTGATACTTTTTTGTATTATATGATGAAGGATGTTTGATGTCGCTCGAGGACGAGTGTGTGACACACACACACCAAAGCTGAACAACACACAGTGTGTTTACTGCACAATCTTTGTGCTTCAGTGTCAGAGTTACGTTTACAGTATTAACGCTTGCCGTGGGTTTGAGGTCATATATTCTGGTTCTGTCAATATATTATATTTCAGCGAATTACACTAATGAGAAATGGATGTTGTGTGTGTTTATCAGACACGTGCGCTGATGTGGGACACAAGCAAACAGCGTCTCTGAGCGATCGAAGCGTTAGATTGAGTGTGTTCGAGGATATACACACACACACACACACACGTCTGGTTTACTATCTCTGTGGGGACTCTCCATAGACTTAATGGTTTTTATACTGTACAAACTATATATTCTATCCCCTTACACTAACCTGACCCCTAAACCTACCCATCACACACACACACAAACCCTACCCATAAACCTACCCATCACACACACACACAAACCCTACCCATAAACCTACCCATCACACACACACAGACACACACACACACACACTAACCTGACCCCTAAACCTACCCATCACACACACACACAAACCCTACCCATAAACCTACCCATCACACACACACAGACACACACACACACACACAAACCCTACCCCTAAACCTACCCATCACACACAACTTTCTGCATTTTTACATTTCCAAAAAAACGAATTCTGTTTGATTTATAAGCTTGTTTACCCATGAGGACCTATTTAGGTCCCACTGTGACACGAGTCCCCATGAGTCTGTGTGCATTCAGGCTGAAGTCCCCACCGGGATAGAAAAACATCAACACACACACACACTGAACACACACACACACACACACACACACTGAACACACACTGAACACACACACACACACCAGTGTTTGATCTCGATGAAAGCCTTAATGACGTGTGTTATGTCTCTCCTTTATTCCCACATTTACACTAACGATGATTGATCATCATTCTGAGATTCCAACAATTAATCGCATCCAAAATAAAATTTTGTTTTTACATAATATGTGTGTGTACTGTGTATACTTATTTTGTATATATAAATACACACACATGCATGTATATATTTAAGATTTATGTATTTATTTATATATAAATATACAGTCAAACCAAAAATGATTCAAACACTAGATATAATTTTTTATATGTTTTCACTAGTGTGTGCAGGACACTACAGTTCATTTATGTGAGTGAGGAGAGCAGAATAAAGTAAACTGACATATTAAACCCAGAAACTCTTCATACAGTGACTACCATAAACATTTATAAACATTTATAAACCAAAATTGATTCGGACACTTTGAGCTGATCATGTTTTCTTCAGCGTTTTGTCTTTAATAACTAATTTCATAAACCACTGAAATATCAGTTTAATAACTCGAGTTCTGTCATATTTTATTACCATTTTCTAAACTATAGTGAATAAACTGTGAGAATGTGAGAAATGTTGAAGGAGTCAGAATATATGTTGGTTTTACTGTATATACTATATTCAAATATTTCTCAAATATATACATGCATGTGTGTGCATTTATATTAAAAAAAATATATACACAGTACACACACATATATTATGTAAACAAACTTTTATTTTGGATGCAATTAATGGTGAATAATTGTTGCACAGCCCTATTTCACACACACACACACACACACACAGTCACGCACACGCTCATGCGCACACACACACACTCATGCGCACACACACACAGTCACGCACGCACACGCACACACACACACACACATTTCTCCGGTTCTCTTGATAGCTGAGTGCTGTGCCGTGTGTGTGTGTGTGTGTGTGCGTGTGTGTGTGTGTGTGTGTTGTGGAATGCTGCTTGTTTATTGGCTCTTCTGTCTCTTGTTCAGAGCGTTTGTTCTTCATAGTGAGTAGATCTGATAATAATTATATATGAACGTATTACTCCTGCATTGTGATGTTTGTTGATATCATCAATAAAGGTTTCATTTCTGAACTTTCTCATGATTCTATATCGGTGTATGTTTAAAACATTTGATCTGTTTTTATATTGAGATCACGTGTATTGAATGTTATTTAATAAATAATGAAACAGTTTAATAATGCATATTTGAGTTTTCCTGCTGTTTTCATTTTTCGTGGTGTTATTTGCATATAAAGAGTTCATGTGTTTTCTAATATACAATAATCAATCCTTGATTGAAATATGATTGGAATCACTTTAAAAAGGAAAATAGAGTTCAGAGCAACAAGTCTGTAATATTGGCTCCATAACATCATCATGAGATCATAATCGTGTGTTTGGGATATGGCTGTTAAAGGGCTCATGACATGGTTTCTGTTTTTGCTTTATTATGTTCCTTTAGGTGCAATTATAGTATTACTATAGTTTTTTGGACAAAAACCTTTTAAAATGTAGTGATTTATGACCTTTTCCACCCTGTTTCTCCTCCTCTGTTCAACAGTCTGTTTTGGGGGTGTTTCCCCTTTAAGAGTTCAGTGTTAACGCCCACTGTTATGATTGGCTAACGTCAGTGCTGATGCATAAAAAGTAGTTTTAAGAGGAAATACATAACTTCCAGTCTGGCCCAGAACAGTGACGATCGGATCGAGGAACATTAGGGTTCTCATGTCATGACCCCTTTAATGGTGAGACTTCTGTTTTGGAAACAGGCTCTCAAAAATGATATTAAAATTATTTGGATTTAGATTTATCGCCAATATATCGGTTATCGGCTTTCAAATATAAAGATTATGGTATCGCCCAAACTGTTGTGGTCGGTGTATCCTCCTTCCTCTCAGTGTTTCTGTGTTCCAGCACAAATATATAAATGTACATTTACTGGAGAAGGAGAGTGAAGATATTAAGTCGTTTACTGAAAAATGACTAAAAAGTGACGTGAGTTTGTGCTTAAAACAAGAACAAATATCAGAAAAATAATCTTGTTTTTCCTTTTTTTCCCAGTAAACAAGACTTAATATCGTTAGCTGGAAAACAAGACAGAAACACTGAGGAAGAGGAAGATTTTTGCAGTGTGCGTGTGTGTGTGTGTGCAGGACGGCAGCGGTGCTGTGTAATGAGTGTGTGTGTGTGCAGGACGGCAGCGGTGCTGTGTAATGAGTGTGTGTGTGTGTGTGTGTGTGTGTGTGTGTGCAGGACGGCAGCGGTGCTGTGTAATGAGTGTGTGTGTGTGCAGGACGGCAGCGGTGCTGTGTAATGAGTGTGTGTGTGTGTGTGTGTAGGACGGCAGCGGTGCAGTGTAATGAGTGTGTGTGTGTGCAGGACGGCAGCGGTGCTGTGTAATGAGTGTGTGTGTGTGCAGGACGGTAGCGGTGCTGTGTAATGAGTGTGTGTGTGTGTGTGTGTGTGTGTGCAGGACGGCAGCGGTGCTGTGTAATGAGTGTGTGTGTGTGCAGGACGGCAGCGGTGCTGTGTAATGAGTGTGTGTGTGTGTGTGTGTAGGACGGCAGCGGTGCAGTGTAATGAGTGTGTGTGTGTGTGTGTGTGTGCAGGACGGCAGCGGTGCAGTGTAATGAGTGTGTGTGTGTGTGTGTAGGACGGCAGCGGTGCAGTGTAATGAGTGTGTGTGTGTGTGTGTGTAGGACGGCAGCGGTGCAGTGTAATGAGTGTGTGTGTGTGTGTGTGCAGGACGGCAGCGGTGCAGTGTAATGAGTGTGTGTGTGTGTGTGTGTGTGTGTGTGTGTGTGCAGGACGGCAGCGGTGCAGTGTAATGAGTGTGTGTGTGTGTGTGTGCAGGACGGCAGCGGTGCAGTGTAATGAGTGTGTGTGTGTGTGTGTGCAGGACGGCAGCGGTGCAGTGTAATGAGTGTGTGTGTGTGTGTGTGTGTGTGTGTGCAGGACGGCAGCGGTGCAGTGTAATGAGTGTGTGTGTGTGTGTGTGTGTGTGCAGGACGGCAGCGGTGCAGTGTAATGAGTGTGTGTGTGTGTGTGTGTGTGCAGGACGGCAGCGGTGCAGTGTAATGAGTGTGTGTGTGTGTGTGTGTGTGTGTGCAGGACGGCAGCGGTGCAGTGTAATGAGTGTGTGTGTGTGTGTGTGTGTGCAGGACGGCAGCGGTGCAGTGTAATGAGTGTGTGTGTGTGTGTGTGTGCAGGACGGCAGCGGTGCAGTGTAATGAGTGTGTGTGTGTGTGTGTGTGTGTGTGTGTGTGCAGGACGGCAGCGGTGCAGTGTAATGAGTGTGTGTGTGTGTGTGTGTGTGTGTGCAGGACGGCAGCGGTGCAGTGTAATGAGTGTGTGTGTGTGTGTGTGTGTGTGTGTGCAGGACGGCAGCGGTGCAGTGTAATGAGTGTGTGTGTGTGTGTGTGTGTGTGTGTGTGTGTGTGTGTGCAGGACGGCAGCGGTGCAGTGTAATGAGTGTGTGTGTGTGTGTGTGTGTGTGTGTGCAGGACGGCAGCGGTGCAGTGTAATGAGTGTGTGCAGGACGGCAGCGGTGCAGTGTAATGAGTGTGTGTGTGTGTGTGTGTGTGTGTGCAGGACGGCAGCGGTGTGCTCCAGCGCAGCGGCTCTATCGGGCGGCTCAGAGACGTGTTGCGCCGGAGCAGTGAGAGACTGGTGAAGAAACTCCAGGGCAACGGACCAGCAGACACACACAACAGCACGTATGTACACAAACACACACACACGCACACACACACACACACACACAGTGTGTTCTCAGACCCTAGTGCTGCTTTGGCTACTAATCGTCTGGTCTTTAATTAAACACATTATAATGTGTGTGTCTGTGTGTGTGTGTGTGGTCATGTTTATATTACATTGTGGGGACCAAATGTCCCCACAAGTATAGTAAAACCTGAAATCACCTACATTGTGGGGACCAGCCAGCGGTCCCCATGAGGAGAACAGCGTATAAATCACACTAAGTAATGTTTTTTAAAACTGCAGCATGTCTCCTGTGATGGGTAGGTTTAGGGACAGGGGCAGTGTGTGTGTGTGTGTGTGTGTGTGTAAGGGGACAGAATATGTAGTTTGTACAGTATAAAAACCATTACGCCTATGGAGAGTCCCCACAAAGATGTGTGCGCCTGTGTGTGTGTGTGTGTGAGTTTGTGTGTGTGTGTGTGTGTGTTTCATCTGTGTGTTTCATCTGTGTGTTTCTACAGAATGAAACGTGCGGCTTCACTGAACTTCCTGAACAAGACGAGTGACGAGTCCTGCCAGGTGATGATGCGGCGAACACTGTTGATCATTCTCACGCTGATCTATTCCCTGAACACCTCCGGTCTGACGGAACGTGTGTGTTACTGCGGTGAACCTCTGTAACACATCTGTCCTGCTCCAGATATACACACACACACAGATATCATCACCGCCGACACACATCACACACGTGTCACTCTCTCCCAATTATAGTGGTTCATTTTGACAAAAGATTTTGATTTAGTTTTAGTCATATTTTAGTCATCTGAATTGTTTGTTTTAGTCAACTAAAATCTAATGGGTTTAGTTAAATTGTAATGCATTCATTTATTTTTGTTTTATTTATTAGTCAACAAAATTAACAGTGATCATAGTATTTTAAATACGTTGTCTTTGAATATGTAAAAGTATTTGGTGTGAAAGCAGAGCCGTCATTGGAGATGTTGATTTCAGACGCCGGTTCATGGCTTCATCTCTTGTTTTGTGTGTGTGTGTGTGTGTGTGTGTGTGTGTGTGTTCAGAATCTGGCCGGCAGACGACTGAGAGACAGCCGAGGTTTGAGCTCCAGTGATGTGGATCTGTACAACAGCAGCAGCTAAACCTGTCCTCGCCCAAACACTGCACTACACACACACACACACACACACACACACGCACGCACACGTGTTGTTTACATGTTAGAGATTCCTGTTCCAGAGCTTCACTGGAGATGTTTCATGATCTGCTGATATCTGTCTCAGAGGGATCGCACACATTGAGTTCCTTTAATCTGTTTAAAAAGGATTTTGAAACTCATTAAGAAAAACTGAATGTAAGAGAATTTGCAGTGCTGAAATAATGAAGATCACACATAATAATCAGCTTTAGTTCTGTGTGGAGGATGTTTAAAATGCCGTCTGTTCTCAGGGGACACACACACACGCACGCACACACACTCTCTCTCACACACACACACACGTGACGCTGCGTCTCAGAAAGGTCAATATATCATGAATAATCAGTTCATATTTTTATAATGTGCCGCACAGATTATTTCTACTGAAACTAAATATCTAATAATATTGTGCAAATGGTACAAGACTGCGCATAAAACCACTGAATCATGTTTTACTATTTATATTTCCAGATGCTTTACACAGGGCATCTCGTCATCAATGTTATAACACTTCACTGTGAACACACAGTTGGTATCAGGGTTTTCTATATATCCGAGTAAGTGGGTTATTGCATGAATATTATCTATCTATATATATATAAACTCATTCAGGTTTCTTTATTGTACTAATGTTGTCAGTCAAGTGCTTGAATAATGAAAAATCGAGTCCAAAATCACTGGTTGATCATCAGTCTGTCGCTACAGGACCTCATGCTGACATATGAATGTTTATGGGTTACAATATTTTTTGGGTGTAAATATTATGGATGATTCTCTCTGTTTGTAAATGTATTTTAGAAAGAGCAAAATAAAAACACTGAGGATCCTGCTGGTTTTACTGGTAAACGTTCTCGCTCGAGGAAGAGGATTCTGGGAGAAAATGCCTTTACTTGTTTTGTTGTTGAAAATGTCGCCCAAAGCTGCCGTCCACTCGAGGATGAGGAATGATGTTCTCTGAGATTATATTTCTGATATTTGTGTGTGGTTCTTGAGGACGTTGTTTATCTGTAATCTTAGTTTCCAATAATGTCATTTGTTTCTGTCACACCCAAATGGGTCAAGAACATAATGTTCTCAAGATAATAATAAATTGTGCCAATTTTTACACTCCTGTCCAAGATTATTTTACTTCCTTTAAAACATTTCTCATTGTTGAGTTAAGGTCATTTCTATACTCTGCTGATTTTTTGTGGTTAATTTTGTAAAGAAAAACAATATTAGACAAATCTGCAGCTCAGTTGGAGTAGCTTATTATTCTGGGGTTAGACTATATCTTTAATTCATTTCAATATGATATCTCGATGCAGTGTCGAATACAGTGCAGTGCGCACGCGCATAAACAGGTACGTCACCTGTCACCACAAAAAAGCGCGCGCTGCTGCCATCATTCAAAAACGGCAGTTTAACTGACATTACACAGAAGAACCGCGAAACTGACTGAAATGGAGAGGTAAAAACCATAGACAGTATGTAAAAACGAATAGTATGTGCTGTGAAATGAATTTTGATTAGTTTAGCATAGTTAAAGTTTACTGTATGGGCGCGGATTCCACGGTTATTTACAGACCATTTTAAATTAAAATATATATACTGAATGACTAAAACAATCGTTGTCATAAAATTGTTTGTTCACAGTTTGAACGCTCTTATTTCCTTTCAATTATTTAAGTGAATTATCGGCTATAAAGGTCACGAAAAATAATATTCAAACTCCCAAAATATATGAAATAACGCATATAAACAAATGACAAACGCTTAAAATAAATGATTATCATAGTTTCTATTGTTTTCCAGCCGCTGCTGAACTAAAAACTATTTATATATATACTATATAGCCTACTATGAACTATTTAGACAAAAACTATGCTTTTTCTTGCCTGCGCGTTTAGGTCAATTGTTGGCCTTTATAGCTTAAGGGGTTTATAATGCTTACGAGCTTTTACAGGAGTGTTTTGGACACCTCACCATTAAATTCAAACAGTTGTTTTGTGAAGAGAAAGAGATAAATCCGTTCAGTAATGTGGTCGTGTTTCCCGGTGCTGCCAGCGGGATGCAGCATTGGACCCGTTTACCGAACATGACCGAGCGAGAGAGCCGAAACCGGAAGCTGGAGAGAGAGAGAGAAACAGAGAGAGAGAGAGAGAGAGAGAGAGACCGGGACCGAGGAAAGTGACCCGCAGTTTCTCGCGGACCACAGGCGGATCCCGTCAGGAGAACCGAGACTCGTAGCGAGACTCCTCCGGAATACAGCGATCCCTCACCGGACTCTTCTAATGTCATCGAACTCATAGCGCGCTTCGTTTACATCTCAGCTTGTGTTGAGGGAGAATAACCGTCGTTTCTGCGCACTTTGTGGACGCGCCTGACCGGCGCACCTGCGCGTCCCGGAAAACATGGACGGATCACCGGAGCCCGACACCGAGACGAGCTCCGGAACAACAACACGCCGGACACGGAGACCCGACGGGAGTCTGCGAGCCTTCTTCATCATGTGTTTCAAAGGTAACATCCTTACACCTGGACACACACACACACAAGCTTTACTTGACTACGGTAGTTACCTGAGTCCGTCTGGAACGCACGGAAGCCCATTTCCGCCACATGAGGAAAAAAATCATGCTTTGGTTGTAAATAATTATGAAATTAATTATAACTCGAAATGATGACATTCTAATGACTTAATTTGTCATTATTCTGACTTGGTATGTCATAATTAAGATATCATTTTAAAATGTAAAAACAAATTGGTTACACTTTTTTTAAGTTCACATTGTTACAGTGTAATTACACAAACAAGTGCCGAGTAATATTAATTAACTACATGTACTTTCTATAGTTAGTTAGGGTTTAGGGTTAAGGCTTGGTTTAGGGTTAGTTACTTTTAATTATGCATAAGTTACTGTTATTACTAGGTACATATAACGTGTAACTACATCACCTTAAAAATGTTACCAAAAAATTAAGCGACTTAAATTATTCTAAATTATGATATAAAAAGGTGAAATTATGACTTTCTGTAATTTTAGCCATAATTTCGACTTATAATGTCAATTTCAACTTAGTATGTTATATATTTCAACTTATCTCATCAGTGACAGTAATGAATAATTTCGTTTTTTTTTTTATGATTTACAAAAGCATGATTTTTTTCTAATGTGAAATAACGCATTTCAGTGTGTTTTCTTGTATTTTTCTTATGAAGGTTCCAGGAAAAGTTGAGCTGTGATGTTGAGATCTGAATCCATCGTTTATTGATGATCAGTGTTTGTGGAAATGAGCTTCTAATCTCCTGAATACTGATATTGTTTGTAAATGAACAGTTTGATGTATGAACAGATCCCATATAAACCTCTAACATCGATCAGATGTGAGTTTTCAGCTGTGATTGAGCTGTCAGTGAGGACAGTGTGTGTGTGTGTGTGTGTGTGTGTGAATGATCCCGACTGGCAGGAAGAGACTGGCTTCTGTCTCACTGGTTTTGATGGTTTAACCTGCAAGTCTGGAAAGGAGTAGTAACACGAGACACATATTCATCTTTCCCATAATCTCCTGCTGTTTCCGGTGTTTGTGTTCCATCATAAACCTGTGAGCGGCTCTTATAGTGCATGTTGTGTTCAGCTCTGTTCTTGCTCATGTTCATATGTGTGTGTTATTAGAGATATGATGCCTTCAGTCTCCAGAAGCACCTTTTATACGCTTATATTCATTATATTGCTTGCGGTGATGCATGAATGTTCATTAAGTTGTGTGTGTGTTTGTGAGAGAGTGTGTGTGTGTGTATGTGAGAGAGAGTAAGAGTGTATGTTTGTGAGTGAGAGAGTGTGTGTGAGAGTAAGAGTGTATGTTTGTGAGAGTGTGTGTGTGTGTGTGTGTGTGAGTGAGAGTGTGTGTTTGTGAGAGAGAGAGAGAGAGAGTGTGTGAGTGAGAGTGTGTTTGTGAGAGAGAGAGTGTGTGTGTTTGTTTGTGTGTGAGAGAGTGAGTGTGTGTGTGTGAGAGAGTAAGAGTGTATGTTTGTGAGAGAGAGAGTGAGTGTGTGTGTGTGTGAGAGTGTGTGTTTGTGAGAGAGAGAGAGAGAGAGTGTGTGAGTGAGAGTGTGTTTGTGAGAGAGAGAGTGTGTGTGTGTGTTTGTTTGTGTGTGAGAGTGAGTGTGTGTGTGTGTGAGAGAGAGTGTGTGTGTGTGAGTGAGAGTGTGTGTTTGTGAGAGAGAGAGAGAGTGTGTGAGTGAGAGTGTGTTTGTGAGAGAGAGAGAGTGTGTGTGTGTGTGTGTGTTTGTTTGTGTGTGAGAGAGTAAGAGTGTATGTTTGTGAGAGAGAGTGAGAGTGTGTGTGTGTGAGTGAGAGTGTGTGTTTGTGAGAGAGAGAGAGAGAGTGTGTGAGTGAGAGTGTGTTTGTGAGAGAGAGAGTGTGTGTGTGTGTGTGTGTTTGTTTGTGTGTGAGAGAGTGAGTGTGTGTGTGAGAGAGTAAGAGTGTATGTTTGTGAGAGAGAGTGAGAGTGTGTGTGTGTGTGTGTGTGTGAGTGAGAGTGTGTGTTTGTGAGAGAGAGAGAGAGAGTGTGTGTGTGTGAGTGAGAGTGTGTTTGTGAGAGAGAGAGAGAGAGTGTGTGTGTGTTTGTTTGTGTGTGAGAGAGTGAGTGTGTGTGTGTGAATGTGTTTTTCATGCACGATCAGATTCCTCTTTCTCTAGTTTTATATTTCTGGGATTTTCAAACTGTGTTCCAGGGACCTCTATGGTCAAGATTAGGGGGAAAACAGATTAAATAGATGCAAATAAATAACAGTATTTATAGCTATAGTGAACAGAAAAAAATAATGTAATAGAAAAATGAAATATTTTACTAGGACTCCCCTGCCGGTCCAGCGGCGCTAGCGGACGAGAGGAGGCTCGGGCCAACATACACACCCAGGGTTAGTTCCCCAGGACGGGGCGAGATCATTAAACACGTCCGTGGGTCCGGCTGGGCATCCGGAGGCCCGTCTAGCATTCACAGAACACGGAAGCATTAGCCTAGCGTTAGCCTCTTCTCATGTTAACCTCGATACACGAGTGCTATTGTTTGTCACATGACCAAGTGTGTGTGCGGAGATCACTTGCATTTTTTCCTGACAAAAGCGAAAACACCTTAAAATCATTTTGGGTCATACAGATAAGAGTAAAAACTCATAAAGGCTCTACTTTTATTTGCGCACACACTCCCAACAACATAACTTTTGAATTATGGGATGGCTTTGTCCTGTTTTACTGCCTGAACTCTGTTGTGTTAATGTTAAACTGGTAAACTTATACACTTATACAACCGGTTGGTTTTCACATGGAATGATCTGATATTTCCCAGTTGGCGATGTTGGCCATCTTCGCATGTAGTGAACGCGCTTATAGAGAGAAATGCACACTTCATACGGATTAGCCTACACAAGCAGAGAGTAGCCCATTTATTATCGATTTAAATAGTTTTTATTTAGATTTGTATTTTTTAAAGTAGACATTTCAAGCCTGAACTATACGTTCTCAGCTCTGTGAGGCAAGTTGAGTTTGGGTTCATTTATGAGACGCTCCATCACGCGCCGGCGCCTCCGTGTCATGATTATGTTGTCTGCGCTATTTCGCTTCTTATTTATTAAATCCAGGCAATTGGTTGATGAAACACTGATTAAAATTAAGATAAAATTAATACAAAACGAAATTCACTTTAAAGAAAGGTTTTGTGTCTCTGTGAAAGTTTTAAAGCCTGTTTTAGTGCCGCTTTCAGAGCGCTCACGTCCGTAACTGTGTTTTCCTCATAAATGCGAACACGATAATTGAATATTGATAAATATTTTATGTTCTGTGGAGACTACAGTTACTCATAATTTGTATTCTGAATACGTAACGCCGGTACATGTATTCTGTTACTCCCCAACACTGATATTATTATAACCTTATCTGCAATATATTTTAATAACACGGTTTTGGCGTTATAGAGTTCTAATAATGACGTGTTCAACTATAACCGTTGGTCTCACGGTTATATAATAACGTTTTTGTTTTTGTTCATTGATTTTGTTCGTTTTCGTTTTGTTGTTTTTGTTTATATTTCTACATTCTTAATCAAACATTTGCCCAGAAGTTGTAAATAAAGGGAGAAAAAGAATCACATATGAATGAGTACATTTTTGAGTACATATACTTTAAAATGTAGAAAAGAAATAGTCCTTTCCATGTGGTCATAAACTATTAATTGATTGAATTTACAGAAAAGGTATTTTGGTCATATGGCCTTAGATCTGATTGTGAAGAATTCATCCATGCATATATTTGATTTGATACTTGTAATGTTTAATCAAAAGGTCATGTGATCTCAGAGGTCATGTGATCTCAGGTCATGTGATCTCATAAGACTATGCGTTCACTCCCTCCCACGCTTCTGTCACCATCCGCGTGTGTGTTTATGTTGTAACCCATATTTCATATCTGCGCAACAGCTGCCCCCCCACACACTCTTCTCACGCAACGGCTCTCAATCCCAACAACACACACTCTTGTTTGATTGCAGTGCTCGCAAACACGGATTATAGTGGGACGGCTTTATAATCAGGGCAGATTAGCACGACCTGTGAGCCTGAGACGGGGATCTCGCTCCAGCTTTCAGCCGTGATGCTACGATGCATCGGCCAATAAAAGCAAATTATTGTATATAATATTTTCACTTTCGACCAATTTTTTTAAAAGAAATTCAGAAAAAAGAAATTCATACAGTTTGGATATTGAGGGAGAGTAAATTATGTTGTAACCTTTAGTAATCCTGGTGTTCTCAGTGAACCTGTCTCGAGTTATCAGGATTTCACACGCGTTCTTCTGTAGAACTGTCATCAAGTAACTCTACACATTATTTGTTTATTTCCAGCTGTTAGCTTCAGCTCTTCTGTGTGCCGCACTCTTGCTGTCAGACTCGAGTGTGTGTGTGTGTGTGTGTGTGTGTCCAGGTGAAGCTCCTCGTCAGATCTGGATACGGCCTGGATCCGGCAGGCTGCGGGAAAACCTCGGGATAAACAAAGGCACTAATATTAGTGTAGATGCCATTCTTCTTATGATGTAACGAGTACATCAGGATTTAAGGGAAGTGTTCCCAGTTCCGACTGACCTAATCTATGCAGCCTAACATTGAATTATAGAAGTCTATAATGTATTATGTGTATGCTAGGGCAAAGAGATGTGTTTTTAATCGAGCTTTGAACTGACAGAGTGTGTCTGCTTCCCGGACAATGGTAGGAAGACTGTTCTAGGGCCATATGATTTCCGTGATGCGGAAAACGCGGACGGAATCACGGAATTTACACATGAAAACGGAATTATCTTATGCACGCGGAATTTGCATTTTGTTGACATATTAAATAAAATATATATTTTTAAATAAATAAATAAACTTCCTTCTCATTTTTCAGTTTAAAACAACAAACGTAGAAAGGTCTCTACCTAAACCGTGGCCAAATGGCATTGTTAAATGTTGCCTAGTAACCATACGTCCTCACGTTCACGTGTAGGGTAAAAAAATGCCGAAGCGAGTGGCAAAAACTATGACGAAAATCTATTGACAATAACGAATAACAACCACTGATCTATATAGAATGACTATATATATTTCAGTGATAAAAACTAGACGAAAATGTAACTAGATAGTGACGATTTAGGAAGCGATCCAGTCAGAACTGATGTCTTGCGTTTGTGGTAGATGCGCACATGTGTATACTGTAACGCGCTGATCTACCCTGCGGTCTCATAAAACGTAAAAAAATTAAAATGTCTGGGAGAATGAGTAGAGCAGGCGATCTGAATTAGAGTGATGCGACCCGACCCGAAGCGTGCAGCCGTGCACAACACATATTCAGCGCGCGAGGACTGAACTGAGCTCTCTTTCGTGTTTGAATAGACGAATACACACAACATTATGTCTAAATGTGCGTTTTGGAGAGTATTCATGTAAACTATGTCGGTTATGTCTTAAACAGTTGTGAGTGTATCGGATGCATCAGTGCAACTGCATCCGCATGTCATTGGACATGATCCGACGTCTTAAAGTGACAGTGGGTAATAATCCCTAAGCGGTTTATAGCTTTAAGGATTAATTATATTTAATTCATAAAAATAAATATATCTGCTTGAAAGAATAAAGTCAGGGGTAAAGATGATAGATGATGAAGATGGTAAAGGCCAGTTGATTCAAATATGATGTTTTTTTTCTTTTGTTTTTTGTAGATAGAAAATGCATTGTTCTGCATCATCACTGATGATGATGGGTTAACACTGTACTTTATGGCTGTAATATGTCATTGTGTTGGCTTTCTGTCAGGCACATATCGTTGTTTCAATGTTTCTGTCTCCCTGGAGCATGGCTGCATTTAATCTTTAATTTAATATTCATCAATCCTACCATGTAACTTGTTACCTTCATGTTACTGTTATTTTTGGCCAGATATTTGTTGAAGGTTTGGCTGAATTTTGGAGAATTTTGAATGTGCTTTGCTGAATATATTAACAGTTTAAATAAAAAAGCTGAATTGTGAGTTTGTGTAACTGAATTTTTAAAGGTCAATACTGCTTAGAAGTGAAAAGAAAACAAGAAAATCCGAAAAATCTGAAAGGGCTAAAAATAAATTAAAAAAACGGAATTTGGAAAAAAATAAAACGGAATTTGAGAAAAAATAAAACGGATTTCATAGGGCCCTATTCAGAGTTTAGGAGCTAAATAGGAAAAGGATCTACCGCCAGCAGTCGATGTTGATATTCTAGGTATTATCAACTGGCCGGAATATTGAGATCGCAATAGACGTGAAGGTGTGTGTGTGTGTGTGTGTGTGTGTGTTTGTGTACTCAATGGCATCATTAAAAGGAATGTTAAAGGAATGTTTCGGGTTCAACATAACAAGCTTTTTTTGCACTAACAGTGGCAGTAATCAGGAAACACACTGTTTTGAAAGTCCAGGAATAAGGAAGTATAGATGTACAGTAGCTCTCATACTGTATAATGTTGGAGAGATCCCTGACCGACTCCCACAGGAACGATGACAATCCCAAAAATTAAGGAAAATTTATAAAAACTAGATTTTACTGAAGAATTCCTTTCCTTTGTCCACATTTCTGAGTTCACTTCCATTGTCACTGAGTCACTGTGATGTAGCGTTTGAAGCTCACGGATGTGCTGGTGTTTTGATGATGATGTTTATGTACAGTAGCTCACGGTTAAATCCCTCATCTCTGCTTTGAGAGCCAAATAAACATGTTCCTGTCTGGGCCAAGAGCCATCGGCCATTAGCAGCACCTTCCTGTTTTATCCCTGCGGGTCTGGGTCTGATGTTAGCGTTTAACCTTTGACCTCAGGATCGTGGTCTGTCATTGGCCGTCGTCCCTGCGCTCCCGAGCGCCGTCACCGGGGGGGTTCTGACGGAGACGCTCAGGAAAGGGTTTCTGATCCAGGAACTGAGATCACGGTCTCGTGGATGGAGAATCCGTGTAGAGCGGGAACGCTGGTTTCCTGTGTGGACAGGAAGTGATGTGGAGGAAGTCCTGCAGCTGTGGCCAGTTGTTTGTCTGTGTGGCAGATGGCCCCATAACTAGGGCTGGGGGTATAGGGTAAACGATTATTAATTAAACGATTAGTCTGACGATAATTTTATCGATTAGTCGAGTAATCTATTGTTATGTATTTGTAACATTTCAAAAAGTTTTGTATTTGAAAATCAACAAACAACATATAAAACAAGCAGCTCTATGCACTTTTTAAAGCAAGCTTATATTCTGTGGCATTTCCTTGCTTATAATGACTGTCGTCAAATAGCAACGCATAATAACAGCGCATCCGTGTGTCACGCTCTCATACATTCATTCAATATTTCAAATACAGCTTGCCGTCTTGACTCCGTTTTGATTGTATTGAAAATTAAATCAGAGATGATTTATTGTTTCCGGAGTTTGATCATATTGTTGTGATTGTCTTGTCTGGACTAGTTTTGTATGCTGTACAAAATGGATTTAACAGGTAAGATTAAAACATTAATCTCAATTCAATATGTCCCCGTAATTATGTGGTAAAAAAAAAAAAAAAACGGTATAATAAGTGTAAGTTACAATAAATATTATTATCTCTTAAATGTCACTCTTAATCGTCTTGTTTGAACGTGTTCGTTCGTCTTTGGCTCAGATCCACTTGCTGCAAACTTTTCTTCGCGGAAGCTCAAAATAACATTTATTTAACAATTATTTCCCAGACGTAACGTTAGTTTTGGTATTGAGTTTAAAGTTAATTAGCCTTGTGTTCGCTATACAACAACAGTGGGTGACGGTCACTAGGACGATCGGCAGATTTGAGTGTTTCTATTGCAGCGCCTGTTTTTGAGCATGTTCTGCAGACGGGAGACCATCCTTGATTACGGTTCCCTCAAGACTTTTGTAAAAACCAAAATATGACACACCTCAGATCTGGTCCTCTTAAAAGGCTGAAAAATCTCCCGAGGACAGTCACTGCCTTCCACCATTCCTTCTTTTACTGTCTATGGTGGCGAGCTGTACCTCCAGGAACGGTGAAAAATAAATAAATAAATACAGAAGTGTCGACGTCATCGACACGCCGCTACTGGCCTACCCATATCTCATAACTTGCATTAGTTCAACTACAGACAGGTAGACTTCATCAGTCAACAATGTGTCAGTGTGAGTTTGTGATTGGTGTGAATGAGATTCTTTATAACACGTATGCATGTATGTGTGAGTGTGTGTGTGTGTGTGAGGTGAGTGTGTTTGTGTGTGTGTGTGTGTGTGTGTTCTAGCTATTGAACATTTCTTTAATTAAAATGTTAAATGTTAACCAATTTATGTATTATTTGTAACCCCATGTCAACAACAAGACAATCTTCATGGTGACACCGAAGTGAATAACAAAGTTCAATATTCTAAAATACATTAAAATGGGTACATTTCATCAGTTTCAATTTCTCTAAATAAACAGTGTCTATTTACATTAAAAACAGTAAAATCCATTGGAGTTGTCTTAACCTTATCTTTACCTGGTGCTGTTTAATCTCTGCAGTTTCATACCTGAGTGAAGTGTGACCAATAACCCTTATGCCTTCCTTATCATAATAATAATAATAAACTTTATTTTATATAGTGCCTTTAAAGCAGCTTCTCAAGGCACTTTACACAATAAAAATACAAAGAGAAATAAATACAAATAAAAATACACAGATAGAAATACAAAGCGTACAAAAAAAGAACACACTGGAATACAAAATAATCAAAACCATCAGAAAAAAGCTAACCTAAAAAAGTGAGTTTTTAGGTTGGATTTAAAAATGATTAGATTTTGTGCATCTTTTCTCATACAACTCCAATGGATTTTACTGTTTTTAATGTAAATAGACAATAGATGTTTATTTAGAGAAATTGAATTAAAAAATGTACCAACTTGAATGTATTTTAGAATATTGAACTTTGTTATTCACTTCGGTGTCACCATGAAGATTGTCTTGTTGTTGACATGGGGTTACAAATAATACATTAATTGGTTAACATTTAACTTTTTAATTAAAGAAATGTTAAGTAACACACACAGTCTTTATTCGAGATGTTAAACATGAGCAGGTTCACATGGACTCGTTCTGTTCTCCCGTATGTTGGACTTCAGTGGCATCAGTTCCCGAGGCGTCTCCGCATTAATCATGAGCACATGATCCCCTGTGGAAGATTTACTGAACGCTGCAGCAGAGAAACAAAAACTCTGATTTATGACACTAAACGTTTCTCATCTGAGCTTTACGTATTTCTGAATGATCACGTTTATTCTAAATGATGTATGGCTGCACATCATTATTGTGTTAATAATGTTGAATCAGAATAAGTTCCTCTTGCAGCTTCTCTGATGACGAGGGCGGGGCTATAACCTGTCACTCACAGGAGATCAGCCAATAGCAAACCACAACCATCCAATCAGTTCCCCACAGACTCAGTCAAGCCCCGCCCACATCTGTTCTTGTTCCTGAAGCGTTTCACTCGACCAGCGCAACTATCATTTAATGCTAATTGTTATTTTCCTTTTTATTGTTAAAAAACTGCCTTAAAACAATCCTCATTGTATAAAATGCTATATAAATATGACTTGACGTGAAGCTGCTGGACAGTGTAAAAGACTGTCTTTGAGATTGATCTACAGGTGAAACTCGAAAAATTTGAATATCGTGCAAAAGTTTGTGTATTTCAGTAATTCAAATTAAAAGGTGAAACTAATATATTTAATATATAACTATATACATATGCATGATTATACTTTTCAGAGGGATGACATTTCTGTATTTAAATTTTTAAATTTTTTTATTTCATGTAATATTGAAATTTTCTGAGATTTTGAATTTGGGGTTTTCATAAACTGTAAGCCATAATCATCACAATTATAACGTTTGCAGGATATTCTAATTTAAGTCACGGACGCTGTGCTAAGTGAGAATCTCAGATGGTCCGTTGTTTCTGGAAGAAAGCACTGAACGCAACAGAGAAAATAAATAAATACAAATAATAAAACAAAAACTGAACTGAACGCACGGTAACCATGTGTTAATTACCGCTAGGTTCATTTTTCACCGGAATTGTCCTTTAATGTTGTAAAATTCATCAATTATGAAACACATGTGATCTTATCTGATAGTGTCAGTGCAGTCGATATCAATAATAATATTGAATATTAATTTTCTATTGAAGTCATCATGATAGTGAAGTTACGCTCCTCTATTGTGTCGTATAGAGAAACGCTTCAGGAACAGATGTGGGCGGGGCTTGGCTGTCTGTGGGGAACTGATTGGATGGTTGTGGTTTGCTATTGGCTGATCTCCTGTGAGTGACAGGTTGGACATTAAAACTCTGAGACTCGATTGTATTGAATCTACTGAATAGTTTTATGCCAACAGCGATTTACCAGTTAGCGATGAATTCCCTGTTCTTCAGCTACATCACGTGTTCAGATCACACACACACACACACACACTGACTGAGCTGTCGCTGGGATAGTTTTGTCCATGAATGTGCTGTAGTTCAGAAACACAGGCACGAGTGTGTGAGAGTGTGTACAGCTGAAACACACTCTCAGTGAACGACGGCTCTATAACACACGAAGCTCTTTCGTGGCTCGGACTTCCTCCGTTTCACTGTACAACACATTTTACTAATGTAATGTGACAAATATTAAACTCAAATAGGGTACATTTATAGGATATAGGAAATAGGATATTGTTTGTTTTATTATATATATATGTGACTCTGGACCAGTCACATGGTTAATTTTTTTGAAAATGAGATTTATGCACAATAAATAAGCGTTCCATTGATGTATGGTTTGTTATGATAGGACAGTATTTGGCCGAGAGACGACTATTGAACATCTGGAATCTAAAAGTGCAAAAAAATCAAAACATTGAGAAAATCTCCATTAACGTTGTGCATTTATGTTTGTGATTGTGCAGCATTCACTCACACAAATAAATGTTTTATACAATTACGGTAGGAAATTTACTAAATATCTTCATGGAACATAATCTTTACCTAATATCCTCATGATTTTTGGCATAAAAGAAAAGATCATTTTGACCCATATGTATTGTTGGCTATTGCCGCAGATATCCCAGTGCGACTCGTGGCTGGTGTTGTGGTCCAGGGTCTCACACACACACACACACACACACACACCAGGGAACTACACTAACCTTTTCCACTGGTGGCACTTGCGCTACTAACTTTTTCAGTTACTGGTGCAAAACATGATTTGGTCGCACAAATTATTTATAGTAAGCCGCTCTGGATAATAATGAACAATAATGAAACTGTATTGCATACAGATGTGCTTTTTATTTTACTTGCCATGTTTTAAACCACATGCCGCCTTGTTTTCTTTAAAATTTGTTTAGGGGTGTAACGGTTCACAAAATTCACGGTTCGGTACGTTTTCGATACAGCAAAAATAAAGAAATGCCAGAGAAATTTCCTATTTATTAAAAGAAAAAATATTTTTAAATAAGTGTGAGTTTTCCTACTTCTTAAAACTTTTAGTTTTATAAATGGGGGTCATCTTTGAAGTATAAACAAATAATGTTTTGGTCATCATCACATTAAAAATAACATTTAAATATGATAATATTTGAGTTTTGAAGTGCTGGAAAAAGATGTGTGATGTACACCTACCTGAAAGCATGTTACTATTTCTGCCAAACTTCCATGGTTACAGTTAGTGTGTTACTACATTAAATCCATGGTGAATGTTGCTGATCTGTGAACTTAAAGCCTATAACTAGTTCATTCATGGCATAATGTTTCTCCTGGTTTCCACCAGTCGGCAGGAAAATGGTCCGAGTTGACGGCTCGTTGGTCGTGTTTATGTGTAGGCGCGCGTACTCCGTAGTGGGCACATGATCTACATTCACAGCTTGAGCTGGGGAAGCAGTGTGGGAACAGTGTTTGTGTGAGGGCGCGCGCACTTCATAGCCTAAAACATAACGTAGGTACAAAAATAATCAGTGATACATTTGCGACCCATTAAAAATTATGGTCGCAATGGCATTTCAAAAGGTCGCATATGCAACCATTTTGGTCGCAGTGTAGTTCCCTGCACACAGACACACACACACATATATATATATATATAAGGGCCTGAATTTCGTTGTGGAAAATGGGGGGGAAATCCCCCTTTAGGTGATTCTTATGGGGGGAATTTTTTATTTGAGGGGGGAGTTTAGACTTTTTTTTTTGTATTACATTTATCTCCTAAATGTATTTAGGAGATAAATGCATTTTTTTGCATTTAAACTCATTGCATTTTACAATGGGGTAATTTTGTTCTTAAGAATTTACGCAACACAAGGAAGCTTTATTTCAATCTTTCAAGCTTGATTTCAATCTTCTAAAGAGTTGTTGCTAAAGTTTTTGCTTAGGTCTGACACTATTCAGAAATAGTAGCCTACTACAGAGACTGAATAAAGTAATCAAATGTAAAAAAACAAACACTGGGTAGTATTTTAGTCCTGACTAAATTAAATACATGTGGCTTTATAATGAAGATGTATTGTTTTATGTTGCATGTTGGGCCATATATCTATGTAAGCTTGTTCCCGCATGAGTTTATATCTCACAATTCTGAGAACAAAAGTCTGATATAAAGATATAAAGTTGCAATTTTGAGAGAAAAAGTGATATATTACCTTTTTTATTTATTTTTTCCGTGGTGGAAACAAACGTCCATGTGCATCAGATGCCGAACGGTTGCTCTAGTGAACCCTCGTGGACTGTGTGATGGTGTGTGATGTATTTGGGTCAAGCTGTATTTCATGTCATATTGAGTCTTCTGGACCGAGATCATGAAAGATTGATCCAGGCCTGAGACACACAGACACACAGACACGTTTCTTTGTTTAGTTTCAGCCTGTGATTGCGAGTGTGTGTGAGAGTGTGAGTGTGTGTGGCAGCAGACTGACCTCTGGCTGTAAGAACACGGCTAATCCACTTTACACATGTGTAATCTCATTATCTGTGCAACATGACACTGGAGCTGAGCGGCGCTAACTCCAGATACTGATGCTCAGTGTTGGCCCATGGATGAGGAGGATATCTCCTGATGGACTGTACATGATTCAGCGCATTGGTTTATTATTTTGACAGTGCTTTACTCAGTCTGTTGTATCTCACACGGGTCAGACGTTAGTCATGTTGTGTTGCGCTCGCTCCGCTTCACTGATCCTCTGATGGAGGACTGTTGTGTGTAGTAGTGGGTTATTTATCCACAGCGTTATCCACAGGGCTCGTACAGTGCTGGAGTTTGGCTCTTTGAAATGTAAGTCCTGGAAAACTCAGCCATATTTGTGAAGAGGTCCTTGAAAAGTGCTTGAATTATTGAAAGACAGTATATGTGAAATTAGTGTTTCATTTTATCGATAAAACAATCTTTTCATGCAAAATCTACACCGCAGCCCGTCTGATATAGAGGCGTTTCACATGAGTATGAGCGTAATATTGCTCATATTAATATCCCAGTATATGATACAGCTTTTATTCTTCAGGTCAATCATATATTCATATGGGGAAAAATCAGTTTGAATAAGGAAAGCGATATCTCTGTTATAGTGTCCTTTCAGGGACTACAGATACCGCAGTCATTGCATCTTATTTGTACCATTTTGTTTTATTGGTTTATTTTTTGGTTATCTATTTACTTTTTTTGAATTTGAAAGATAATAAAGATATTGTTTGATTAGTGAAATCCTTGAAAACCAAACAAGTAGTTCTTGAAAGTCCTGGAATTTCATCTGACAGCATCTGTTAAAGCGAGACACTGGCAGGATTATTTCTGCAGTATTTTACTGCTGTAACGTAATGATCTCAGACAGCATGGAGTTAGACATGCGATCTGTAGTTTATGAGTGTGTGTGTGTGTGTGTGTGTGTGTGCTGCTCATACCAACAGTAGCTGAAGTAGAACATGTCACGGCGTGTCTTGAGGAGAGGCCTGTGTGTGTGTGTGTGTGTTTGTTTTTGTGATATATGAGGACACAAATGTGTATAATGACATGCATATTACACTGGTATTACACTTAACGTGTAACATGACAAACACTGAACTTTTACATGAAACACTTTACATAAAAACAGGTTTATGTTGCACGACGTTGATGACGCGCTTCTTCATCTCAGTTTGCAGTGCCGGCTACAATATTAATAGTATCACTTGTTTTCTCTCTTAGAAATGCACATTTGAAAGTATCTGTAAATTACCTTATTTTTATATGGCAATATTGTTACTTAAGTTACAGCAAGTTTAATTAAGAGTTTGTCAAGCAGAGCTTGTAAATACTCAGTCTCATCCACTTACATGAGATGAGATGCACCTTCATAAACATGCATATCACTAGGGATGTCCCGATCAGGTTTTTTTGCCCTCGAGTCCGAGTCATTTGATTTTGAGTATCTACCGATACCGAGTCCCGATCCAATACTTATATAATACATAAAAAAAAAACAGATCAAGGATGTTCCTTATTTTTTATTTAATTCACCTTATTTTAACATTAAACAACTCTGTTAACAAACAGAGCACTTCTATGAGGTAGCTTGAACAATCAAGTAATAAATAACATAAATTCTTCACTTTTGGCCTTTAGTGCAACAGTAAATATAGGAAAAAGTCTAATATAAAAACAAATAGCACCTCAACTTAAAATACCCGGCAGGATGTAAACAAAAAATAAAAAGTGTTTTAAAAGTGTATAAAAAAATAATGAAAATATATATACATTAGGGGTGTAACAGTTCAGAAAATTCACAGTTCGGTTCGATATGATACAGCAAAAAGAAAGAAATGCCAGAGACATTTCCTATTTATTAAAAGAAAAAATATTTTTTTCCAAATATTTGAGTTTTCCTACATCTTGAAACTTTCAGGTTTATAAATGGGGGTAATCTTTGAAGGATGAACAAATAATGTTTTGGTAATCACATTAAAAATTACATTTAAATATATATTTATATAATATTTGAGTTTTGAAGTGCAACACTAAATCCATGTTCATTCACGGCACAATGTTTATCCTGGTTCCCACGTCAGCGCTGTTTGATCTAATAGAGATCTAGGTTAATAACGGAGACATGTGAACGCTTCTCACTAGATCTCGCAGCGATGTTATTACTTCAGTGGCGAATTCAAATGTTTTCTTCACTGGATCTCTTAGCACAGTGTCGCTTGATCTCGCGCTGCACAGATGTTGCTGGTCCGAACTGATAAATGGTCCGTTAAGCACAATATAATGAGTAGCGCAGTTTCGTTCCGCTTTCATTACGTTTGCCATTTGATGTTGCGCAACGTTGTGGTGATCGCGCCAGCGCGGATTTTGTCGGCAGGAAAAATGGTCCTAGGAATCGTTCGGTTTGTATGCGTACTGAAACGGAAGCCTCGTACCGAAATGGTTCAATTACGCATACATGTACCGTTACACCCCTAATTTACATATATCCGAGTCCTGATCGGGAGGTAACGTCCGATTCCGATCGAGTCTGAAACCATGTGATCGGGCCCGATTTCCGATCGCGTGATCGGATCGGGACATCCCTACATATCACAGATAGATACATTTGAGAAACTGTATTTATTTTAATGATTTTTTTCATATTGATCAGATTATTTCAGGTTTAATCTGCTCTGGTTGTTGTAAATCTTCTGAAACACAGTAAAACTGCTCACGTCTCTTCATCTGGATCAAGTACAACATTAAGCTAATTTGGATCCGTGTTGATTCACACTGACTTGTTCAGAGACTCGCCCGAACGTGAGTCTGTTGTTCCAGACGTTCACAGAAACACGATAGCGCCGGGAAACTTTAATGGCTGTGTGCGTGACAGTATGTTTTATGTATTTGGGTCAGTCATAAACATACAGCAAGATTTCTCAAGCTCCGAAGAGTTGTATGTTCAGTCAACCCATCTTCCCTTTTGAAATGCTAAATATAGTGCAGCCTCGGAGACGTTTGGGTCTGCTTTAATCCTGAAGGACGGAAAGTTCTGCCTCCACAAATGAAGTCGTTTGATATGGATGTTTGTCTTTCAGTGCGACGGAGGGATTCACAACCCTCTTTCTCACACGAGTCTGTGATTGACATACTAATACACCGTTAAGAGGACGTTTTGTCAAGCGTCCAGTGCGACTTAATCCCGTGAATGAAGTCTTTCTCTCTGGGATTAGAGAGGGAGGTGTTAGCGTGGGAGGAACGGGAACCTCTTCTGTTTAACCCTTTCCTAACTCACCGGTTCCCACGAGCGCCAGGGATGATTACATGCTGTTAAACGTCCTGTGTGATTACTCCTGTAACGAGCGTGCCCTGATCATGTGCTCCTCTAATGAGCGAGTCAGTCGGGTCTCGTTAGGCAGGATCGACCTGTCCGTCATCTCCGGAGCAGACTCGGCTCAGTGAAGCATCTCTGGGATCGTATAACAGTGACGTGGGATTTGGGTTGTAATTAGCTCAGTTTATCTGGTGTGTGCATAACGAGCCTCTCGTTTGTTCCTCTGCTGCACAAATGATGTTTAAATCCCACACTGAAATTAGAGCCCTGTGTATATATATATATACACTATATATATACACTATATATACAATATAATCAGCTATATATATACAGCTGATTTACATTACAATAACATTTCACTATTTTCACATGTTAGTGATGTGTCAGTGATGTGTGAGTGATGTCAGTGATGTGTCAGTGATGTGTCAGTGATGTCAGTGATGTGTGAGTGATGTCAGTGATGTGTCAGTGATGTCAGTGATGTCAGTGATGTGTGAGTGTTGTCAGTGATGTGTCAGTGATGTCAGTGATGTCAGTGATGTGTCAGTGATGTGTCAGTGATGTGTCAGTGATGTGTCAGTGATGTGTCAGTGATGTGTCAGTGATGTGTCAGTGATGTGTCAGTGATGTGTCAGTGATGTGTCAGTGATGTGTGAGTGATGTCAGTAATGTGTCAGTGATGTCAGTGATGTGTCAGTGATGTGTCAGTGATGTGTCAGTGATGTGTCTGTGTCAGTGATGTGTCAGTGATGTCAGTGATGTGTCAGTGATGTGTCAGTGATGTCAGTGATGTGTCAGTGATGTGTCAGTGATGTGTGAGTGTTGTCAGTGATGTGTCAGTGATGTCAGTGATGTCAGTGATGTGTCAGTGATGTGTCAGTGATGTCAGTGATGTCAGTGATGTGTCAGTGATGTGTCAGTGATGTCAGTGATGTGTCAGTGATGTGTCAGTGATGTGTCAGTGATGTCAGTGATGTGTCAGTGATGTGTCAGTGATGTGTGAGTGATGTCAGTAATGTGTCAGTGATGTGTCAGTGATGTGTCAGTAATGTGTCAGTGATGTGTCAGTGATGTGTCAGTGATGTCAGTGATGTGTCAGTGATGTGTCAGTGATGTGTCAGTGATGTCAGTGATGTGTCAGTGATGTGTGAATGATGTCAGTAATGTGTCAGTGATGTGTCAGTGATGTGTCAGTGATGTGTCAGTGATGTGTGAGTGATGTCAGTAATGTGTCAGTGATGTCAGTGATGTGTCAGTGATGTGTCAGTGATGTGTCAGTGATGTGTCAGTGATGTGTGAGTGATGTCAGTAATGTGTCAGTGATGTCAGTGATGTGTCAGTGATGTCAGTGATGTGTCAGTGATGTGTCAGTGATGTGTCAGTGATGTCAGTGATGTGTCAGTGATGTGTGAGTGATGTCAGTAATGTGTCAGTGATGTGTCAGTGATGTGTCAGTGATGTGTCAGTGATGTGTGAGTGATGTCAGTAATGTGTCAGTGATGTCAATGATGTGTCAGTGATGTGTCAGTGATGTGTCAGTGATGTGTCAGTGATGTGTGAGTGATGTCAGTAATGTGTCAGTGATGTCAGTGATGTGTCAGTGATGTGTCAGTTAGGGCTGTAGTCAACCAAAGAAATCCTTAGTCGACCAAAGTCTTGTCCTGCGCAACGATTAGTCGACTAAAAAACAAAACAAAAAAACGTGATGTTTTGATTGAACATTTTTTAACAATTGTCATAGAGCATTTATAAAACAACAACGAAAAAACATCAAAATTACATAAAACTATAATAATAATAAAATTCTTTGAAAATTAAGTGATTTTTTTTTTAACTGCAAAAAGTGAGGAGCACTGTCCTCCTAAGTCTATAGTAGCCTAACAGTCACAATCTGTTCCACAACCTGACCTCACCACACGCTACAAAAATATAACTGCTATCTGCCACAGTGAAAAATCCTAACAAAAGCTCTCGTTTATACAGGCTGTATATTCTTCTTTACTTTCAAAGCTATGGGTTAACTTTTGTCCAGCCGATCTAGGCGTTTTAAAACAAACACACAAAAAAAACCAAAGAGCCTAAAAAACAATCCTAATAATAATAGGCTGTATTGTAGGACCGCATATAGGTTTATTTCGTTTTGTTACATTATTTAGGCTATTTTCAAATGCGTCAAGTGTACAAATAAAAACAAAAACATATCAAGAAAACACAATCTATTGAGTCAGCATGATAAAGCCGTTAAAGGGACTGCAGTGCTCACGTCTTTTGCGCGCTCAAGTTCGATTTCAAATGTAGGCGCGCGGTGTGCGCGCTCATGATGGAAGCAACGCGGTCGCGGTGAGACGCGCTCTTTTTTTCCAAGTGCGTCCACGCCGCATCGAGATAAAAACATATAGTGTATAAAAGCATAAAAACCGAAACAAGTAGCGTTCTAACTGAATGAATACAGCTAAACTACCTATATCCCTTACTGAGCACGAAGCAGCAGCGCAGCCACAGGGGCGAACCGAGTGTTCTATGTGTGTGCGCTAAACTGTGGCGCTGTTACAAAATAGCCTAAATTAAAGCATTTAAAGTTGGGGATAAACCATAGGCTAATTATATTTAGAATACAGTAATATATAACTGCTTATAAAGGAATAAATATCAAGGAGTAAATCATTGAAAAATTCTTTCTATTGGTAAAAAAATAAATAAATAAAAAATGCAACTGGTCGACCAATAAGAATGTCAGTCGACCAAGACGGCATCGACCGATTAGTCGACTAAACGACTAAAGTTGACAGCCCTAGTGTCAGTGATGTGTCAGTGATGTGTCAGTGATGTCAGTGATGTGTCAGTGATGTGTCAGTGATGTCAGTGATGTGTGAGTGATGTGTCAGTGATGTGTCAGTGATGTCAGTGATGTGTCAGTGATGTGTCAGTGATGTGTCAGTGATGTCAGTGATGTGTCAGTGATGTGTCAGTGATGTCAGTGATGTGTGAGTGATGTGTTAGTGATGTGTCAGTGATGTGTGAGTGATGTGTGAGGGATGTCAGTGATGTGTGAGTGATGTGTTAGTGATGTTAGTGATGTGTGAGTGATGTGTGAGTGATGTGTGAGTGGTGTCAGTGATGTCAGTGATGTGTGAGTGATGTGTTAGTGATGTTAGTGATGTGTGAGTGATGTTAGTGATGTGTGAGTGGTGTCAGTGATGTCAGTGATGTGTGAGTGATGTGTTAGTGATGTTAGTGATGTGTCAGTGATGTGTCAGTGATGTGTTAGTGATGTTAGTGATGTGTCAGTGATGTGTGAGTGATGTGTTAGTGATGTTAGTGATGTGTCAGTGATGTGTCAGTGATGTGTTAGTGATGTTAGTGATGTGTCAGTGATGTGTGAGTGATGTGTTAGTGATGTTAGTGATGTGTGAGTGGTGTCAGTGATGTCAGTGATGTGTGAGTGATGTGTTAGTGATGTTAGTGATGTGTGAGTGATGTGTTAGTGATGTTAGTGATGTGTGAGTGGTGTCAGTGATGTCAGTGATGTGTGAGTGATGTGTTAGTGATGTTAGTGATGTGTGAGTGATGTTAGTGATGTGTGAGTGGTGTCAGTGATGTCAGTGATGTGTGAGTGATGTGTGAGTGGTGTCAGTGATGTCAGTGATGTGTGAGTGATGTGTTAGTGATGTTAGTGATGTGTGAGTGATGTGTGAGGGATGTCAGTGATGTGTGAGTGATGTGTTAGTGATGTTAGTGATGTGTGAGTGATGTTAGTGATGTGTGAGTGGTGTCAGTGATGTCAGTGATGTGTGAGTGATGTGTTAGTGATGTTAGTGATGTGTCAGTGATGTGTCAGTGATGTGTTAGTGATGTTAGTGATGTGTCAGTGATGTGTGAGTGATGTGTTAGTGATGTTAGTGATGTGTCAGTGATGTGTGAGTGATGTGTTAGTGATGTTAGTGATGTGTGAGTGGTGTCAGTGATGTCAGTGATGTGTGAGTGATGTGTTAGTGATGTTAGTGATGTGTGAGTGATGTGTTAGTGATGTTAGTGATGTGTGAGTGATGTTAGTGATGTGTTAGTGATGTTAGTGATGTGTCAGTGATGTGTGAGTGATGTGTTAGTGATGTTAGTGATGTGTGAGTGGTGTCAGTGATGTCAGTGATGTGTGAGTGATGTTAGTGATGTGTTAGTGATGTTAGTGATGTGTCAGTGATGTGTGAGTGATGTGTTAGTGATGTTAGTGATGTGTGAGTGGTGTCAGTGATGTGTTAGTGATGTTAGTGATGTGTTAGTGATGTTAGTGATGTGTTAGTGATGTTAGTGATGTGTTAGTGATGTTAGTGATGTGTTAGTGATGTTAGTGATGTGTCAGTGATGTGTGAGTGATGTGTTAGTGATGTTAGTGATGTGTGAGTGGTGTCAGTGATGTCAGTGATGTGTGAGTGATGTGTTAGTGATGTTAGTGATGTGTGAGTGATGTGTTAGTGATGTTAGTGATGTGTGAGTGGTGTCAGTGATGTCAGTGATGTGTGAGTGATGTGTTAGTGATGTTAGTGATGTGTGAGTGATGTTAGTGATGTGTGAGTGGTGTCAGTGATGTCAGTGATGTGTGAGTGATGTGTGAGTGGTGTCAGTGATGTCAGTGATGTGTGAGTGATGTGTTAGTGATGTTAGTGATGTGTGAGTGATGTGTGAGGGATGTCAGTGATGTGTGAGTGATGTGTTAGTGATGTTAGTGATGTGTGAGTGATGTTAGTGATGTGTGAGTGGTGTCAGTGATGTCAGTGATGTGTGAGTGATGTGTTAGTGATGTTAGTGATGTGTCAGTGATGTGTCAGTGATGTGTTAGTGATGTTAGTGATGTGTCAGTGATGTGTGAGTGATGTGTTAGTGATGTTAGTGATGTGTCAGTGATGTGTGAGTGATGTGTTAGTGATGTTAGTGATGTGTGAGTGGTGTCAGTGATGTCAGTGATGTGTGAGTGATGTGTTAGTGATGTTAGTGATGTGTGAGTGATGTGTGAGGGATGTCAGTGATGTGTGAGTGATGTGTTAGTGATGTTAGTGATGTGTGAGTGATGTGTGAGGGATGTCAGTGATGTGTGAGTGATGTGTTAGTGATGTGTCAGTGATGTGTGAGTGATGTGTTAGTGATGTTAGTGATGTGTCAGTGATGTGTCAGTGATGTGTTAGTGATGTTAGTGATGTGTCAGTGATGTGTGAGTGATGTGTTAGTGATGTTAGTGATGTGTGAGTGGTGTCAGTGATGTCAGTGATGTGTGAGTGATGTGTTAGTGATGTTAGTGATGTGTGAGTGATGTGTGAGGGATGTCAGTGATGTGTGAGTGATGTGTTAGTGATGTTAGTGATGTGTGAGTGATGTGTGAGGGATGTCAGTGATGTGTGAGTGATGTGTTAGTGATGTTAGTGATGTTAGTGATGTCAGTGATGTGTGAGTGATGTCAGTGATGTGTCAGTGATGTGTAAGTGTAATGTGTTGTTAGTGCAGTTTGATGAGGAACACTGATAGCTCAGGGAACGGGCGAGTGAGACTCGTTGTTCATCAGTGCGGCGTCTGTGTGTGTTTTATAGTGTGTGTCCTCTGAAAGCAGACGAGTGGAGCGTGACCGGAGAGATGTGATGTAGTGTGTGTTGTGTGTGTTGTGACTGTGTTCCTGCTGTCAGGACCGATATGTGTGTCCGGTCTCTGAATGTGAAGGAAAACAAAACGTGCAGTGTCCTGAAACGGCGTCTCTCTCGCTGTCTGTTCAAGCTCCAGTTAGCACGAGTGTTTAAGCTGCGCAGGTCGTGTGTGTCCAGCGGGGACGTGTGTGTGTGACCTTTGTCACAGCAGAAACAATGTAAGATTTGTTAAGATTGAAGTTAAGCCGTTAAGTAGGGCATATTGTGATGTTTACTAGCATTAACCCACCGCTGTGACCCTTTATACTGTGAGATTCTGCTAGCGAAAATGTGTTCTAACAACGTTATGCTAACCTCATTAAGTTATGAAAACATTATTTATCAATGTTCTTTGAATGTTCACAACTTCCAGTTTTTTGTGCCTTTTGAATCTTCAAACATTATAGAAACGTTACTTTGAATGTTCCCTGAACGTTCCGAAACCAGTTGTAACATTTAAAAGGGTAACACTTTATTTTACTCTGTCCTTGTTACTTGTTACATGTACTTACCATTAGGGATGGGACAAAATATCATTTGACAAAATATCGCGATACAAAACGTGACGAAACACATCGAGGTCGAAAAAAATGGATCGCGAAATAAAGATAAGCCGCTTTCCGACCAAGTAGTGACAGGAACTTAGTTATAGGAACTGTCCACTTCTAAACAGTTCTAAGAACTACTCTCCCCCAAACTCGGTTTTGCTGTTTGCGTTCGCACTGGCCAAGTGGCCGTAGGAACTGGTGGGAGGGGTAAGGGAGTGACGCAAGCACGGCGGCGCCACATACAACAACAACAAACCAGCATGGAGGAGGCTATCGCAATGTTCCTGTACTGGCTTGCCGGGACCTTAATAACGGAGTACAAGCGGCGGCGTTTAAAGACTATGCTTGAGTTCTGTACAGAGAAACACAGAAGACGAAGGCTCCAGCGTAATATGATCTTAAGTAATATGATGGAAGAAGATAGAAGAGCAGAGCGCAGGAGGCAAACAAAACGACAGGTACGTTTAGCAAGCATTAGCTGGTTGAATGCGTTATGTTTGTCTTAAGTTATGAGTTAGCATAGCCTACATAGGCGAATTGCAACAGACAGTGAATAAAATGTGTTGACAGTGGGCGTGACTTAGTTATAAGTTGAACTTATGCCGCGTTCCAGGCAACCTGTAACCCGTGTTTTTCCAACCTTATACCCGTGACGTCAGAGCTCGTAACTGGGAGTACGAGTTCACGGGTGGGAGTCACGGGTTTGACCGCCGTTCCAGTGCACTTTCACGGGTTTAAGGTTGGAAAAACACGGGTTTAAGGTTGGAAAAACACGGGTTACAGGTTGGAAAAACACGGGTTACAGGTTGGAAAAACACGGGTTACAGGTTGGAAAAACACGGGTTACAGGTTGGAAAAACACGGGTTACAGGTTGGAAAAACACGGGTTACAGGTTGGAAAAACACGGGTTACAGGTTGGAAAAACACGGGTTACAGGTTGGAAAAACACGGGTTACAGGCTGGAAAAACACGGGTTACAGGTTGGAAAAACACGGGTTACAGGCTGGAAAAACACGGGTTACAGGTTGGAAAAACACGGGTTACAGGTTGGAAAAACACGGGTTACAGGCTGGAAAAACACGGGTTACAGGTTGGAAAAACACGGGTTACAGGTTGGAAAAACACGGGTTACAGGCTGGAAAAACACGGGTTACAGGCTGGAAAAACACGGGTTACAGGTTGGAAAAACACGGGTTACAGGCTGGAAAAACACGGGTTACAGGTTGGAAAAACACGGGTTACAGGTTGGAAAAACACGGGTTACAGGTTGGAAAAACACGGGTTACAGGTTGGAAAAACACGGGTTACAGGTTGGAAAAACACGGGTTACAGGTTGGAAAAACACGGGTTACAGGCTGGAAAAACACGGGTTACAGGCTGGAAAAACACGGGTTACAGGCTGGAAAAACACGGGTTACAGGTTGGAAAAACACGGGTTACAGGTTGGAAAAACACGGGTTACAGGCTGGAAAAACACGGGTTACAGGCTGGAAAAACACGGGTTACAGGCTGGAAAAACACGGGTTACAGGTTGGAAAAACACGGGTTACAGGCTGGAAAAACACGGGTTACAGGCTGGAAAAACACGGGTTACAGGTTGGAAAAACACGGGTTACAGGTTGGAAAAACACGGGTTACAGGTTGGAAAAACACGGGTTACAGGTTGGAAAAACACGGGTTACAGGTTGGAAAAACACGGGTTACAGGCTGGAAAAACACGGGTTACAGGCTGGAAAAACACGGGTTACAGGCTGGAAAAACACGGGTTACAGGTTGGAAAAACACGGGTTACAGGTTGGAAAAACACGGGTTACAGGTTGGAAAAACACGGGTTACAGGTTGGAAAAACACGGGTTACAGGTTGGAAAAACACGGGTTACAGGCTGGAAAAACACGGGTTACAGGCTGGAAAAACACGGGTTACAGGTTGCCTGGAACGCGGCATTAGACCTAGGGAAAGGGAACTAAAAAAGTCCTCGCTCTAGACTAGGTAGTTGTTGTTATACAGTAATATTTTTTTCTTTTTTTTCCTTTTTTGATATCGTATCGTGACGTATCGTATCGTGACCCTGGCATATCGAGGTGCATCGTATCGTGAGTTTAAGTGTATCGTCCCATCCCTACTTACCATAGTAATAACAGTAAATTATGCATAATTACTCTCAACTAACCCTCAACAAAACCCTAACCCTATAGTAAGTACATGTAGTTGCTTAATATTACTCAGCGCTTGAATATATAATTACACTGTAACACTGACACCTTAAAATAAAGTGTAACCTTTAGAAGTGTTAATGTTCCATGAGTTGTGTATAATTAATGAGGAATCTTGCCAGAACATTAGCAAAGTTCTGAGAACGTTCCCGGTTTGCTGGTAATGTCATGGCTGATGGATTTACATTGAGATCCGCTGCTTTATAATACTAGTTTTATTTTAGCAATACAGTAATCAAAGATTTAAAACACTGGAGTATTATAAATATGACTGTCTGTTTCTCTAATGGAAGATTGTGGTCGACCGATTAAAACATCAGCTTTATTTCTACAGCGCTTTATACAACACTGATTGATTCACAGCAGCTTCACGGTAATAAACAGCAAAATAAGAGTGTTTATGTTTCAAAACTCATCAATTATGAAACAAATTATATCCAGCTGTAAAGCAGCTTTACAGACGACAGTGGTTATTCAGATCAGTCCAGTGCATTCATTTGCTTTAGTTCAGTAACAGTGTTAAAGGTATTTGCTCATATAAATTAAATAAACTGTTAAGCTTTTCAGGTACAGTAGCATATTTAACGTAGTAAGAAATACTACCGAAATTCAATAATCAAATGTAAAAATAAAACACTGAATAGTCTTCACTGAATGAATGAAATATAAATTGATTCATTTGAACGTTAAAAAAAATAGTTTTTTTTTTAAATTAACATTAATAGAACGGATGGCAACAGTTAATGAGGCTGCTGTCCCTTTAAGAATGAATGCACTGATAAACGCTGCCAGAATGACTCGGGTCACACGGAGACGCGGAAGCTGCAAAAAACTCGGTATTATGAACTTTTAAGGCCAGGCTAGTCATTTGTTGAGGTCAATTTGTAAATAAAGACTACACGCCTGCGCACATATATATTCAAACACCAAACCTATTGACTAAACTTGACTTAACTATAACATGTGATGCGCATGTGCGTCAGCGCTTCTCAGATTCACGTTTTTGAAGTTTGCGTGGAGATGATCATGTTTTTAAAAAAAAAATTCACCGCTTGTGCCTTGGATCCTGTTTCAGGGTGTGTGTTCTTGAACAAACACTGTTGTGTGAATGAACGGCCAGAAACATGAAGAGTGTCTGTCTTCAGTAGAGCGGTGTGTGTTAGCGGCCGCTAAGGTAATCACTAATGATCTTTACAACGGAAGTGAATCAATCAAAACTAACTTTATCTGGACAATAACTTTATCTGGACAATAACAGTGGTGTGTGTAGCTCTATTTAGCCTTCATTAAACACTTCTTACGTCTTCATGAGGACGCACTGCCATCACTGGGTGTGTGTGTGTGTGTGTGTGTGTGTCGGGAACACGGATCACACTCCTCACTCCTCGTCTCTAGATGCCTGGATCCTGGCACACTTCTCTAGCCGATTTGGGTTTATTCCATTCAAAACGTAAGACACTATTAGAGGACGAGCATTTGTGGTTAAAAAGTATATAAATGTTTATTTTTGTTATAAAATGGCCGATGGTTTGTCTAGATAAGACTTTTTTGAGACTGTTTTTTAAATCTATTGCGCTCATTTCAGCTGCTTTTTTAAAGCTTTTTACTGAAAATTTTATATCTTAATGATTCTGTAAATAAAGTGATCTTAAAGTAAAGTAGTTCTCTCTCTCTCTCTCTCTCTCTCTCTCTCTCTCCCCGTATCAGCCTGAATTAACAGAGTTGAATCTGTGTGTTGGTGTGTTTTGATGGTTGCGTGGCGTGTTTGTAGCGTTGGCTAATAACCTGTGAGTAGATGCGTCCGCGCTTCCATCGCCCGAGGCCTTCAGCCACTCCACTGGGGTATTCGGTTCAGTGGCTTTCTAGAGAGCATCTCTCCTCTCTCTCTGCTGTGTGTGTGTGTGTGTGTGTGTGTGTGTGTGTGTGTGTGTGGTCGAGCTGTATGCGTGAGAGCTGTTCTCTGGGCTTGATGAGCAAAAAATGTATTGCGGCTCTGAAGTTTGATGGCCGTAAACCTTTAAGAGCCCATCAGTGAGCAGTTGAAGATGAGTAATGCTGACATGTGCGTGTGTGTGTGTGTGTGTGTGTGTTTTAGGGCTTCAGATCTTATTTTTTTGTACCGCAGTAGATATTTTGAGACAGTGTTTACATGTGAGAGTGATGAGGACGAGGAGGCTGTTAGTGAGTTTATAGCAATATAAGAAAAATCATGTGCGGCTCGAATCACCTTCTGTATCCTCAGTGCGCTGACAGTCAGCCTACGTTAATATTAACCATGCAAACTACAAATTAATCAAACTAAAAAACACACTGCTGTGTGAAAACTGCCTTTTTACAGTGAAAAGACTATAAAATGTTTAAAATAATGTTTTATTTCATATTTTTTTATTAGGGATGCCCATGCCCGAAATATAAAATAAAACACGATCTTTCATGGCTGATTCCAGTCGGCGGTTTTTCCCAGTTGTTCTGACATTTTTGAGCGAAAAATTTTACATTTGTTTTGGTAGATGACACGGGCCTGGCACACACAGGTGTCACACGGGCCTGGCACACACAGGTGTCACACGGGCCTGGCACACACAGGTGTCACACGGGCCTGGCACACACAGGTGTCACACACGGGCCTGGCACACACAGGTGTCACACGGGCCTGGCACACACAGGTGTCACACGGGCCTGGCACACACAGGTGTCACACGGGCCTGGCACACACAGGTGTCACACACGGGCCTGGCACACACAGGTGTCACACACGGGCCTGGCACACACAGGTGTCACACGGGCCTGACACACACAGGTGTCACACACGGGCCTGGCACACACAGGTGTCACACGGGCCTGACACACACAGGTGTCACACGGGCCTGGCACACACAGGTGTCACACGGGCCTGGCACACACAGGTGTCACACGGGCCTGACACACACAGGTGTCACACGGGGCTGACACACACAGGTGTCACACGGGCCTGACACACACAGGTGTCACACGGGCCTGACACACACAGGTGTCACACGGGCCTGGCACACACAGGTGTCACACGGGCCTGGCACACACAGGTGTCACACGGGCCTGGCACACACAGGTGTCACACGGGCCTGGCACACACAGGTGTCACACGGGCCTGGCACACACAGGTGTCACACGGGCCTGGCACACACAGGTGTCACACGGGCCTGGCACACACAGGTGTCACACACGGGCCTGACACACACAGGTGTCACACGGGCCTGACACACACAGGTGTCACACGGGCCTGGCACACACAGGTGTCACACACGGGCCTGGCACATACAGGTGTCACACGGGCCTGGCACACACAGGTGTCACACGGGCCTGGCACACACAGGTGTCACACGGGCCTGGCACACACAGGTGTCACACACGGGCCTGGCACACACAGGTGTCACACGGGCCTGGCACATACAGGTGTCACACACGGGCCTGGCACACACAGGTGTCACACGGGCCTGGCACACACAGGTGTCACACACGGGCCTGGCACACACAGGTGTCACACGGGCCTGGCACACACAGGTGTCACACACGGGCCTGGCACATACAGGTGTCACACGGGCCTGGCACACACAGGTGTCACACGGGCCTGGCACACACAGGTGTCACACGGGCCTGGCACATACAGGTGTCACACACGGGCCTGGCACACACAGGTGTCACACGGGCCTGGCACACACAGGTGTCACACACGGGCCTGGCACACACAGGTGTCACACGGGCCTGGCACACACAGGTGTCACACGGGCCTGGCACACACAGGTGTCACACGGGCCTGGCACACACAGGTGTCACACGGGCCTGGCACACACAGGTGTCACACACGGGCCTGGCACACACAGGTGTCACACACGGGCCTGGCACACACAGGTGTCACACGGGCCTGGCACACACAGGTGTCACACACGGGCCTGGCACACACAGGTGTCACACACGGGCCTGGCACACACAGGTGTCACACGGGCCTGGCACACACAGGTGTCACACGGGCCTGGCACACACAGGTGTCACACGGGCCTGGCACACACAGGTGTCACACGGGCCTGGCACACACAGGTGTCACACACGGGCCTGGCACACACAGGTGTCACACACGGGCCTGGCACACACAGGTGTCACACGGGCCTGGCACACACAGGTGTCACACACGGGCCTGGCACACACAGGTGTCACACACGGGCCTGGCACACACAGGTGTCACACGGGCCTGGCACACACAGGTGTCACACGGGCCTGGCACACACAGGTGTCACACGGGCCTGGCACACACAGGTGTCACACGGGCCTGGCACACACAGGTGTCACACACGGGCCTGGCACACACAGGTGTCACACACGGGCCTGGCACACACAGGTGTCACACACGGGCCTGGCACACACAGGTGTCACACGGGCCTGGCACACACAGGTGTCACACACGGGCCTGGCACACACAGGTGTCACACGGGCCTGGCACACACAGGTGTCACACGGGCCTGGCACACACAGGTGTCACACGGGCCTGGCACACACAGGTGTCACACGGGCCTGGCACACACAGGTGTCACACGGGCCTGGCACACACAGGTGTCACACGGGCCTGGCACACACAGGTGTCACACACGGGCCTGGCACACACAGGTGTCACACACGGGCCTGGCACACACAGGTGTCACACACGGGCCTGGCACACACAGGTGTCACACACGGGCCTGGCACACACAGGTGTCACACGGGCCTGGCACACACAGGTGTCACACACGGGCCTGGCACACACAGGTGTCACACGGGCCTGGCACACACAGGTGTCACACGGGCCTGGCACACACAGGTGTCACACACGGGCCTGGCACACACAGGTGTCACACGGGCCTGGCACACACAGGTGTCACACACGGGCCTGGCACATACAGGTGTCACACGGGCCTGGCACACACAGGTGTCACACGGGCCTGGCACATACAGGTGTCACACGGGCCTGGCACATACAGGTGTCACACGGGCCTGGCACACACAGGTGTCACACACGGGCCTGGCACACACAGGTGTCACACGGGCCTGGCACACACAGGTGTCACACACGGGCCTGGCACACACAGGTGTCACACGGGCCTGGCACATACAGGTGTCACACGGGCCTGGCACATACAGGTGTCACACGGGCCTGGCACACACAGGTGTCACACGGGCCTGGCACATACAGGTGTCACACACGGGCCTGGCACACACAGGTGTCACACACGGGCCTGGCACACACAGGTGTCACACGGGCCTGGCACACACAGGTGTCACACACGGGCCTGGCACACACAGGTGTCACACACGGGCCTGGCACACACAGGTGTCACACGGGCCTGGCACACACAGGTGTCACACACGGGCCTGGCACACACAGGTGTCACACACGGGCCTGGCACATACAGGTGTCACACGGGCCTGGCACACACAGGTGTCACACGGGCCTGGCACATACAGGTGTCACACGGGCCTGGCACACACAGGTGTCACACGGGCCTGGCACACACAGGTGTCACACACGGGCCTGGCACATACAGGTGTCACACACGGGCCTGGCACACACAGGTGTCACACGGGCCTGGCACACACAGGTGTCACACACGGGCCTGGCACACACAGGTGTCACACACGGGCCTGGCACACACAGGTGTCACACACGGGCCTGGCACACACAGGTGTCACACGGGCCTGGCACACACAGGTGTCACACGGGCCTGGCACATACAGGTGTCACACGGGCCTGGCACACACAGGTGTCACACGGGCCTGGCACACACAGGTGTCACACACGGGCCTGGCACACACAGGTGTCACACGGGCCTGGCACATACAGGTGTCACACACGGGCCTGGCACACACAGGTGTCACACGGGCCTGGCACACACAGGTGTCACACACGGGCCTGGCACACACAGGTGTCACACACGGGCCTGGCACACACAGGTGTCACACGGGCCTGGCACACACAGGTGTCACACACGGGCCTGGCACACACAGGTGTCACACACGGGCCTGGCACACACAGGTGTCACACACGGGCCTGGCACACACAGGTGTCACACGGGCCTGGCACACACAGGTGTCACACGCGGGCCTGGCACACACAGGTGTCACACGGGCCTGGCACACACAGGTGTCACACGGGCCTGGCACATACAGGTGTCACACGGGCCTGGCACACACAGGTGTCACACGGGCCTGGCACATACAGGTGTCACACGGGCCTGGCACATACAGGTGTCACACGGGCCTGGCACACACAGGTGTCACACGGGCCTGGCACACACAGGTGTCACACACGGGCCTGGCACACACAGGTGTCACACGGGCCTGGCACATACAGGTGTCACACACGGGCCTGGCACACACAGGTGTCACACGGGCCTGGCACACACAGGTGTCACACACGGGCCTGGCACACACAGGTGTCACACACGGGCCTGGCACACACAGGTGTCACACACGGGCCTGGCACACACAGGTGTCACACGGGCCTGGCACACACAGGTGTCACACACGGGCCTGGCACACACAGGTGTCACACACGGGCCTGGCACATACAGGTGTCACACGGGCCTGGCACACACAGGTGTCACACGGGCCTGGCACATACAGGTGTCACACACGGGCCTGGCACACACAGGTGTCACACACGGGCCTGGCACACACAGGTGTCACACGGGCCTGGCACACACAGGTGTCACACACGGGCCTGGCACACACAGGTGTCACACACGGGCCTGGCACACACAGGTGTCACACGGGCCTGGCACACACAGGTGTCACACACGGGCCTGGCACACACAGGTGTCACACACGGGCCTGGCACATACAGGTGTCACACGGGCCTGGCACACACAGGTGTCACACGGGCCTGGCACATACAGGTGTCACACGGGCCTGGCACACACAGGTGTCACACGGGCCTGGCACACACAGGTGTCACACACGGGCCTGGCACATACAGGTGTCACACACGGGCCTGGCACACACAGGTGTCACACGGGCCTGGCACACACAGGTGTCACACACGGGCCTGGCACACACAGGTGTCACACGGGCCTGGCACACACAGGTGTCACACACGGGCCTGGCACATACAGGTGTCACACACGGGCCTGGCACACACAGGTGTCACACGGGCCTGGCACACACAGGTGTCACACACGGGCCTGGCACACACAGGTGTCACACACGGGCCTGGCACACACAGGTGTCACACACGGGCCTGGCACACACAGGTGTCACACGGGCCTGGCACACACAGGTGTCACACGGGCCTGGCACATACAGGTGTCACACGGGCCTGGCACACACAGGTGTCACACGGGCCTGGCACACACAGGTGTCACACACGGGCCTGGCACACACAGGTGTCACACGGGCCTGGCACATACAGGTGTCACACACGGGCCTGGCACACACAGGTGTCACACGGGCCTGGCACACACAGGTGTCACACACGGGCCTGGCACACACAGGTGTCACACACGGGCCTGGCACACACAGGTGTCACACGGGCCTGGCACACACAGGTGTCACACACGGGCCTGGCACACACAGGTGTCACACACGGGCCTGGCACACACAGGTGTCACACACGGGCCTGGCACACACAGGTGTCACACGGGCCTGGCACACACAGGTGTCACACGCGGGCCTGGCACACACAGGTGTCACACGGGCCTGGCACACACAGGTGTCACACGGGCCTGGCACATACAGGTGTCACACGGGCCTGGCACACACAGGTGTCACACGGGCCTGGCACATACAGGTGTCACACGGGCCTGGCACATACAGGTGTCACACGGGCCTGGCACACACAGGTGTCACACGGGCCTGGCACACACAGGTGTCACACACGGGCCTGGCACACACAGGTGTCACACGGGCCTGGCACATACAGGTGTCACACACGGGCCTGGCACACACAGGTGTCACACGGGCCTGGCACACACAGGTGTCACACACGGGCCTGGCACACACAGGTGTCACACACGGGCCTGGCACACACAGGTGTCACACGGGCCTGGCACACACAGGTGTCACACGGGCCTGGCACATACAGGTGTCACACGGGCCTGGCACACACAGGTGTCACACGGGCCTGGCACACACAGGTGTCACACGGGCCTGGCACATACAGGTGTCACACACGGGCCTGGCACACACAGGTGTCACACGGGCCTGGCACATACAGGTGTCACACACGGGCCTGGCACACACAGGTGTCACACGGGCCTGGCACATACAGGTGTCACACGGGCCTGGCACACACAGGTGTCACACGGGCCTGGCACACACAGGTGTCACACACGGGCCTGGCACATACAGGTGTCACACACGGGCCTGGCACACACAGGTGTCACACGGGCCTGGCACACACAGGTGTCACACACGGGCCTGGCACACACAGGTGTCACACACGGGCCTGGCACACACAGGTGTCACACACGGGCCTGGCACACACAGGTGTCACACGGGCCTGGCACACACAGGTGTCACACGGGCCTGGCACATACAGGTGTCACACGGGCCTGGCACACACAGGTGTCACACGGGCCTGGCACACACAGGTGTCACACACGGGCCTGGCACACACAGGTGTCACACGGGCCTGGCACATACAGGTGTCACACACGGGCCTGGCACACACAGGTGTCACACGGGCCTGGCACACACAGGTGTCACACACGGGCCTGGCACACACAGGTGTCACACACGGGCCTGGCACACACAGGTGTCACACGGGCCTGGCACACACAGGTGTCACACACGGGCCTGGCACACACAGGTGTCACACACGGGCCTGGCACACACAGGTGTCACACACGGGCCTGGCACACACAGGTGTCACACGGGCCTGGCACACACAGGTGTCACACGCGGGCCTGGCACACACAGGTGTCACACGGGCCTGGCACACACAGGTGTCACACGGGCCTGGCACATACAGGTGTCACACGGGCCTGGCACACACAGGTGTCACACGGGCCTGGCACATACAGGTGTCACACGGGCCTGGCACATACAGGTGTCACACGGGCCTGGCACACACAGGTGTCACACGGGCCTGGCACACACAGGTGTCACACACGGGCCTGGCACACACAGGTGTCACACGGGCCTGGCACATACAGGTGTCACACACGGGCCTGGCACACACAGGTGTCACACGGGCCTGGCACACACAGGTGTCACACACGGGCCTGGCACACACAGGTGTCACACACGGGCCTGGCACACACAGGTGTCACACGGGCCTGGCACACACAGGTGTCACACACGGGCCTGGCACACACAGGTGTCACACGGGCCTGGCACACACAGGTGTCACACACGGGCCTGGCACACACAGGTGTCACACACGGGCCTGGCACATACAGGTGTCACACGGGCCTGGCACACACAGGTGTCACACGGGCCTGGCACATA
>JAULUF010000025.1:38115000-38137500 GCA_031834385.1 Semotilus atromaculatus | reverse complement strand
ACTCACACTTAAACACTGAAGATGATCATCTGAGTCTTAGGCTGCGTCCGAAATCGCGTACTATATGAGTAGGTACTACATTTAAATAAGAACGTACTTCGCGACCGTTAAAAAAGTACGTTCTATATAGTATGAATACGGGTAGTATGAATGAGTCCAGCCGTACTACATGCGCCATGTTGTTGTCGCGTGACATACGCGCTGTCATAACAGTGCGAACATTTAAAGAGCCCGTTCCACTGACTGCACCAACTTCACGCTGTTTTTAGTTCTGCTTTCTGTTTTCATCTGCGTTTTTACGTCGTCCGAGCCGACAGTCAAGAGGAGTGTCGGTCAGATGCTCGCAGATCACGGCTTTTGTGGAGTTTCTCAAATAACATTTATTTACATAATACATTTTACCTCATAAAACACACACACAACCCCTATGAACAATGACAGATGTTGAATTTTGGCAAGGAAAAAGCAATTTATTTGCTTGTGATATTACCATCGATAAATAAACATGAATGAATCAATAGAGATAGGCATGTGTGTGTGTGTTTACCTCTACAGCCCATAGCTAACGTTACAGCCGCGTCTCCGGTTTCCGCCATTTTCAAATATAACGACAACAACTCCTCTCCCGTGGCATCATGGGATAGTAAAGTGTCCATCGTATGCGCACTTCAGAATCTCCCGGTAGTAGTAGGTCATCCGGGGACTTTACGCCTACTGTTTTTCGAATTCTATTATTTCGGACATACTACTCTGCTCACGTACTGTTTTTCGCATACTATATAGTAGGGAAGTATTCGATTTCGGACGCAGCCTCAGTCTGGATCTGGTCTCAGATCAGTCATCTGTGCAGGGCTCCCACGGCGCCTGGAGATCCTTCAACGTTTGTGAATCTGAAAATAAACACAGATACCGGTCCCTGAAAGTGCTTACATTTATTTTGTGCAAGTTTTCTGGAAATAATTCCATATTATTCCCTCCGCTCCACTAATGTGTTATTCCGCCAGCGCTGCGCGGCCTGTGCATACTAGCTTGCTTGATTTACGCTAGTTACGTTAGTGTTTCCCGCGTGAGGTGCTGTGTGTTGAACGTTCACGTTTAAAGGATTAGTTCACTTTTAAAAAAACGTTTGCTGATAATTTCCTCCCCCCATGTCATCCAAGATGTCCATGTCTTTCTTTCTTCAGTCGAAAAGAAATGAAGGTTTTTGATGAAAACATTCCAGGATTTCCTCCATATAATGGACTTCAACAGGACCCAAACGGTTCAAGGTCCAAATGACAGTTTCAGTGCAGCTTCAAAGGGCTTTAAACGACACCAGACGATGAATAAGGGTCTTATCTAGACAAACCATCGGCATTTCACAAATAAATAAAAAAATGTAAGTTTTATAAGCACAGATGCTGGCCTTGCTCTGTTCTGTGATGCGCGTTCGTGACTCACGTAATACGCAATTACGTTGAAAAGTAGGGATGTCCCGATCAGGTTTTTTTGCCCTCGAGTCCGAGTCATTTGATTTTGAGTTTCTACCGATACCGAGTCCCGATCCGATACTTATGTAATACATAAAAAAAGAATAAAGAAGAGCGAAAAAACAGATCTAGGATGTTCCTTATTTTCTATTTAATTCACCTTATTTTAACATTCAACAACTCTGTTAACAAACAGAGCACTTCTATGAGGTAGCTTGAACAATCTAGTAATAAATAACATAAATTCTTCATTTTTGGCCTTTAGTGCAACAGTAAATATAGAAAAAGTCTAATATAAAAATAAAAAAAAGTGTATAAAAGTGTTTAAAAGTGTATAAAAAAATAATGAGAATATATATATACATTAGGGGTGTAACAGTTCACAAAATTCACGGTTCGGTTTGATACGATACAGCAAAAAGAAAGAAATGCCAGAGACATTTCCTATTTATTAAAAGAAATATATATATATTTTTTTTGAGTATTCAATATTTGAGTTTTCCTACATCTTGAAACGTTCAGGTTTATAAATGGGGGTAATCTTTGAAGGATGAACAAATAATGTTTTGGTAATCACATTAAAAATTACATTTAAATATATATTTATATAATATTTGAGTTTTGAAGTGCAACATTAAATCCATGTTCATTCACGGCCCAGCGCTGTTTGATCTAATAGAGATCTAGGTTAATAACGGAGACATGTGAACGCTTCTCACTAGATCTTGCAGCGATGTTATTACTTCAGTGGCGAATTCAAATGTTTTCTTCACTGGATCTCTTAGCACAGTGTCGCTTGATCTCGCGCTGCACAGATGTTGCTGGTCCGAACTGATAAATGGTCCGTTAAGCACAATATAATGAGTAGCGCAGTTTCGTTCCGCTTTCATTACGTTTGCCATTTGATGTTGCGCAACGTTGTGGTGATCGCGCCAGCGCGGATTTTGTCGGCAGGAAAAATGGTCCTAGGAATCGTTCGGTTTGTATGCGTACTGAAACGGAAGCCTCGTACCGAAATGGTTCAATTACGCATACATGTACCGTTACACCCCTAATTTACATATATCCGAGTCCTGATCGGGAGGTAACGTCCGATTCCGATCGAGTCTGAAACCATGTGATCGGGCCCGATTTCCGATCGCGTGATCGGATCGGGACATCCCTATTGAAAAGGTCACGCGTCGGCGGAAGTACCGAGTCAGTGTTTACGAATGTGAGGAAGGAGGACCATATACACATATTCAAATGTCTTTGTGTCAGTTTATCGTTTAAATGCCCATTTCGTATGCGTATCCTGGGTGTTTTAATATTAAAAAGGCTAAAAGAACATTTTCGTCAGGACAGAAGCGTGACCTTTTCAACGTAATTGCGTATTACGTGAGTCACGAACGCGCATCACAGAACAGAGCAAGGCCAGCATTTGTGCTTATAAAACTAAAACTGTTTTATGTATAGGGCTGGGTATCGTTCAAACAATTTCGGTACCGATACCGATACCGATACCTTGATTTCGATACCGGTTCCTGAACGATACTTTTTTCGATACCAATTGTATGAAATCCAGATCCAAGATTACATAACACATTACCTTAGAAAAACTTTGGTTTTATTTTTTTAGTTTGACTCATGCTCCTCCAAAAAAGCACCAAGGAACAAAATGTAACCAACATACATCAGTGCAAATAGATTTAATACAGTTTCAGTGCAAAATGAAGTTTTGTGAGGCTCAGATCTTTTAAATCACTTTGATCTTTTAAATCACATACATCAGTGCTAATAGATTTAATAAAGTTTCAGTGCAAAGTGAAGTTTTGTAAGGCTCAGATCTTTTAAATCACTTAGTCAGCAGTTCTTCTTCAAAAAAATTAGCATGTCTGCTTTTTCAGGAGACAGACAAGCCCGCTCCTGACTGATAATGTCCCCAGCGGTAGAAAATGTACGCTCTGATGGTGTGGATGATGCTTGTACACAGAGATACCTTGTTGCCAAATCAGAAAGCAATGGCAGAGTGTCCTTCATATCCCACCACCAGGTTACTGGACTCACTGAGGATAGCGTAGATTTAAGTGATCTGTAGTTATTTAACTCTGCCTGTATCTTCTCTGTAGTGCTGCTGACAGTGGTCTCTTTTCTTTTTTCAATTTCCATGTCCTCCACAGCAAATAGCTCCTCAAGGGCAGAGAGCTTTGGCTTTTTCTGTGAACAAATAAGTAAATAAATAAAGAATCATATAAAACACTATCAAGGTAAATGTGAACAAGATAATTTTCTTCTGAAGTTAATTTTCTTACCAGTGTTGCTACTGAAGATGCACTATCTTCATCAGATGAGCTGTCAGTTTGGTCACCTGCTCCTGCTCTCTCTTCAAGCCCCTGTTCCATCTGCTGGCACTGAATCTGTATTCAATAGAATAAGAAAAAATATATATATATATAGATCTACAATTAAGGAGAAGTAGATTACTAATAAAAAATAATAATACCTGTCCTGGGGTCCTTCTCATCAGCTCCTCATTTAGTCTGGTCCACACTTCATCTTTCACTTTTGACTTGAATCTGGGATCCAAGGCTGTGCCCTCCTCCAAGAACTGTCTGATGCTGTCATCCTGCGAGGCAAAAACATGTGATAAGAATCCCTCAATAATCCAAATGAAAACAAAACAAGTGAGAAATCAATAGGATTACACTACACACCTGGTATCTTTTTGAGAGGTCATTCCAGATAGTTTTCTTGATGGTCTTTGTAAAGGAGGAGTCCTCATCATCATTAACTGTGAAGTGGTGCTGGAGTTTATCCAAGATTGGCAGAATCTGACCCAGCGTTGGGCTCCTTTCAGAGACGCAGAGGGTTGAAGTGTAAAGTATCTTTGTAACTTTGACAAAGTCTTCTGCTTTTCTAAAATCCTCATCAGAAACTTTCTGCAGTCTGAAAAAAAATAATTTCATAGCTGGACTATAGTTTTATGAGCACAATGATTCACACTGAAAATGGCTGAAATTAAATTAAGCTAATGACACATTTCATTACCTGTCCTTCTCCATTGATTTCTTAAGCCTAGGGTCCATTGAGGCAGCCTGGATGGCAGGGAACTGCTCCAGGAATCGCTCCACCATCAGGAACAGGCTGTTCCACCTTGTCCTCACATCCAGGATGACAGCATGTTCTGCAAGGCCTAGAGAGAGAGAGAGAGAGAGAGAGAGAGAAATAGAAAGAGAGGAAATTGTTGTGTGTAGATATGTGTGGTTACAAAAGTGATTGTTCCTTTGCAGATATTTTTTTACTAAATGATTTAGCAAAGGATTTTTTTCTAACTATTTAGCCAAAGAGTTAGATTGACCTATTTTGATTTCTACTTACCAAGAAGACGCTGCTTCTCTTTAAGGACAGGTTTAGCCAGGCTGGACCTTTTCAACCACACCACCATAGCTCTGATCCTTCCTGCCCACTGTGAGACTGAGGGTATAGTGTAAAGCTTTTGTGCAGCAATATTGAGAGTATGAGCAAAGCAGCCAATCTTTTTAATACTCATCTTTTTTATTGCTACATCCATGTTAGCTGCATTATCTACTGTGACTGCAACTACTCTGTCCTTTATATTGAATTCATCAAGAATATCTCCTATCTCTTCTGCAACAATTTCCCCTGTCTGGGATGTGTATACTGCCCTTGTATGTAGAACTTTCTCTTTCATGGAGCCCTCTCTCACATAGTGGACTGACACTGTCAGGTAGTGGTCTTGTGCAATGCTGGTCCATCCATCTGCAGTCACAGCCACATCCCTCACATCATGTAACTCTTTCTTGATGTTTTCTTTTTCTACTGCATACCATGCAGGTATGAGGGTATTTGAGAGCATGTCTCGACTGGGGGACTGATATCTGGGATTTAAGGCCCTTATCATCTCCCTATAATTTACATTATCAGAAAACAAAACATAAAAATAGCAATCTTAAAAAAATAAATTAAAATTAAATTAAATTAAAATTTAAAACATTATCTACCTAAAAACACCTGGCCAACAACCTACAACACCACTTACAGCTTTCTTACCTCCACCATGGAGCCTCCACTGTAGAAAAAGGCAGCAAACCTTTCACAATGAAGTTTGTGACTGCCCTGTGGCACTCATCTTGCCTTTCCTTAATCATTTTCCCTTTTTCTGCCAGTGTGAAAGGATTGACACTTGATGATGATGGTCTCCTCATGCCAGGGTCGGTAGGGGCAGAGGCTATAATAACATTAATGTGAAGAGGGGGAAAAAAAACAAGAAATCTAACCTGTTAATGCAGCCAACCTTAAGGATAAGAACACTTTAATAGTATCATTATAGTTTTATTTAATGCCATGTCAGCATCTGTGACTATTTTCATGGCAAAAAAATTTATTACAAAAATACAATTACATACAATAAAATCCAAGCAAACTGAAAAAAATACAGCAACTAATATTATACAAGATTAACATTGCACGCTTAACAAGATAACTAGTTTAATTTTACTGTCTACCTTAAAGCATCGATTTAGCTAGCCATCTATAGCCATACAGCCTAACAATATCTAACGATACATAGGTCCCAGTAATTAGGACTTATGCTGCCTTCACGTGCTATGAGAAATATGGTATTTCCCACTCAAGTCGTGTTTACGAGCTCATTGCATTCATATGTTGACTTGAAAGGGCGTTCATGTCCAATTGTTTTAAACTAGAAAACTAGTATTTACGTTAATTCCAAGAGCACCAGAAGGCAGCATAAGTCACCATGCAGGCATGCACAGAAACGTTAACTTATGTATTAAGTTAACGTTGTTGGCATGTATTACTTATAACAAGTAAGTTAGCCTATATATATATATATTTTTTTTTTTGTTAAATGCTAATATTACCTGTCGGAGTCCCACTCGTAGCGCTGCCTTCATCTGTAGTTTTTTCGGAGGAGGAAGACTCGTGTGGTGATGATGAACAAGTTGAAGGCTCTGTAGCACTAGCAGGAGGATGGGATGACTGCACAGGTTTGGTCTTCTTGCAGTCGAAGACGGAACAACTTTCTGCTCTAAGGTTTACTCCGTGCACTGTCAAGTGCTTTGTCATATTACTCGTGGTACCGGACTTTGCAGCAATTATTTTGCGACAAATATTGCATCGCGCGCTGTTGGCATCGAGCCTCGAGAAATGTAGCCACACTTTAGATCTTTTCAACATCTTCTTTCAGGGGGTTGGGACGCTTGACGCTTCACGTGCATCTATGGGGGTTGGGACGCTACACACTTCACGTGAGCCAAGTCTCTGGGCGTAACCGCGAAAACTATTGTTTGTATTGGCTCACTGACGTTGACGAGTTAACCCCTTAGGTATCGAAATCTGGTACCGAACAAGACGTCGTTTTTCGATACTCGGTAGTACCGAGGCAATTCGGTCGGTACCTAAAAAGTACCGAACTCGGTACCCAGCCCTATTTATGTATTTGTGAAATGCCGATGGTTTGTCTAGATAAGACCCTTATTCATCGTCTGGTGTCGTTTAAAGCCCTTTGAAGCTGCACTGAAACTGTCATTTGGACCTTGAACCGTTTGGGTCCCTGAGCTTGAGGCTGTCGGTCCTGCAAGTCCGTGAAAGATCCCTGAATGTGAAGTTCAGCGAGCTGTGGGAACCAGTCTGTGCACTGGTCAGCGGTCCTCTGTCCACACACACATCTTCTCCAGTGCTGTGTGTGTGTGTGTGTGAGTCCACTGATGATACCGGCGGAACTGATAATGTTCTGAGTGATCTGACCTCTGACCTGTAATGCCTGAATCATAATCACACACTGTGGTTGGCCAGAGATTTTCCTCCATTCTGTCTCTGATGGAGTTTTGGTTCCTTCACTGTCGACTTTCGCTTTTGTCATTTAATATTTAATTCAACATTTAATATTCAACAATATTATTGATCTCCTGCATTGACACTATTATACAAGAACTGAACTGAGCTGACGATGACATCACGGTTTTCTCCAGAGCGGCTGTATATATATATATATATATATAAATGAACTAAATTAATAACTTTTTTACAACAGAAATGAAACATCACTGCATTTACTTAAGCTGGACTGACGCTATTCTCTTCTGGAAACAAACATTGCATTATTTCCTGTAATCTGTGAAGCTGCTGAAACCCTGTTCTGTGTAAAGCTGACTGGACGAGTCCCTGATGAGACGGCCTCTGCATCTCTGCTCACGTGCGTCCCCTCGTCAGCTGCTGTAATCTCCTCATGTTTTGCTTGGATCATCCACATTTACAGTGTTTCCCTCCACAGTCAGTCACTGAGAGGAAGGAACGGCGGCTCTGTTCCTCGCAGCTTCACTGAGGATTCGGTTCTGAATTACTCCTGGCTTCCTCTGGAAACACCCGATTGTTTTTGTTTCTACAAACTCGCGTTGAATGATTAATAATGATTGTGTTTGCCGCTTGAAAGGCTTTGTTCAGGAAACAGTGATCTGGGATGTTTAATGGTTGTATAAATAGTTTTACCGTGAAATGAGAGATCCGTGTCTTACATTAGTGATTTATATCTCATCGAGCCGTGACACACCCGCAATTAATTTGTTATTTTTATAACTTTGCCCGTCTGTATCCGCGATATATCACTAGGCTTCGGAATTCTCTATGCAGGAAAAATTCTGTCAATATTATAAAAGTCAAGTCAGCTTTATTTATACAGCGCTTTTTACAGCACAGAGAGTTTCAAAGCAGCTTTACAGAGATAACAGGAAAATAACGCAACAAAGTTTGTTTCCAGTCCAACACTCCCATTCATCGTAAAACACTTAAATGCAAATTGCTGCTACATTTAATAAGCATCACAGTGAAATAATGTCACTTCTGCTCAGGTGGAACCGGTGTCCCATCACTCCCCATAAAGCTCTAGATCTGTGTGTGTTTCATCCACGTCTCACGCCTGTGACCCTGAGGAGATTACGCCAGAAGCTGGAGCTTATAACGCATGAATGACAGTTCGCAGGAGGAACAATAGCGTCTCTATACGTCTCTGGCGTCCAGCCGCAGCATCTCTGTCGGCCCCGGGGCCAGGTGTGTTCTGGGTAATGAGGCGTGATCTGGGACTCTGGGTGGTCGGTCCCACACGTGTGCTGGAATGCTCTTAATGGTGGAGAAGCTGTTGATTACAGTTGCTCACGGATCCCACGCGAGAAGATAGACGCTTGATTGGTGGAGACGGAGAGATTAAGTGGCGCTAACGAACTTAATGACACAACTCAATGTTTGATTGGAGTTTTCTGAAGACGAGCGTGTTTAAACATGAGAAATAATTAGGGATGCACCGAAATGAAAATTCTTGGCCGAAACCGAAAACCGAAAAAGAGGAATTCAAGGCCGAAAACCGAAACACCGAAAGAAATTATGCCAATTATTAATACCAATGCATTTATGGCAATGACTGTGTACTAAATTCAAGGCATTGAAGTCAAGGCATTGCAATTGCCTAAATTAATATTAAAGTTTCAAAATTTTTAATAAATCAATTACAAATTATGCAAATATTTATTTAGCACATTGCAACAATGCACAGTATAAAATACAATTCTAACTAAAATGTTTAACTTGACCCCACTCATGTGTACATTAAATAGTAATGTAAAGGCCTACTGGTCTGCTTACTTTAGTGCAAAATTAAATGTTCTCTCATAAAAACAAAGTGCATTTAGGTCAAGTGCATTTTAAATTTTTCTCTGTAGGACTACTACAAGAAAATGCATTCAGAACAAGTGCAAAGTCTGCTATCGAAACAAAGACTGCCATAGCCCATATGTTAACTGTAGAATTATATCTATCGATTCTATCGAACCCTGGTGCGTTTGCGTGCATATTACGTCATCGCAAACGTGCACGGCGCATGATAGAAAACAGAACATGAAAAAAAAAGAAAAGAAAAGAAAACAGAACATGGGTCATTTATATTGTGTTTTTTATTAATTCGCTGATTTACAATACAGGTTTACTCTGTGTGTGTCCATAAGGAGGCCTTCTGCTGCTTGCAAACGGACTCTTTTGAGGAGACGGTGGATTTCCACATTTGTTGCCCTGATTCCACGAGCAATGCGCGAATACACTGCCGGGTCACTGACGCTCGTAATTCATCAACACTATCATCCCATACAAGTGTTTTATTAAACAGAATACATCACAAACAAAAAGCTAAAACCTAGCCTATGCGCAGATCACTTTACTTCCTGAACAAGTGCGCACCTGAGTCCGTGTTGTTTGCACTCACGCGAGCCGCGCCACGGTTCGGGAATCGGGAGCAGCCGAACTCAGACCAACTCCTCCAGGTAGTGTCGGGTGTTTCATGCGAACCGTGTCCCGTTCCGAACTAAACTGCCAGTGTGAAGCCCCCTGAAGTACGTCCACACCACAGACATGTTGCTTCAGACAAGCACGTACAGGTGCGGTTTCTGTTTGCGTCATCACAACATTTCGGCCGTATTGGTTCGGTGATAAAAGTCTTTCGGCCGAAAACCGAAAATGCTCTTTTGGGCCATTTTCGGCCGAAAATTTTCGGTGGCCGAATATTCGGTGCATCCCTAGAAATAATACATCCGGATCCCTGCAGATCCTTAAAGAGTCTTTCACACCTTTGTTCCAAAACAGTGACTTAATTTGCTACAATAGCCAAGTTTCCATCCACTTGTCAATCGAATTATCTGAAGTTTGGTAAAAAACCTCATGCGAATAAAGCTGGTGAAAGTGTGTTTCCATCCAACGGCTTTAAAGCGAATAAAAACCTGTGCGTAATGACGTCACATGCTGTTTTGCGATCAAATTGGCATATCGAATTGATTTGAGACATTTTAAGGTGTTTCCATTCATTTTCGCACTGAATCGCACAACATTCAAGCAAACATTTGCGAATAAAGTTTTGCTAGACAAAATGGATCGCGCCATCTACCAAATGATCAATATTGCACAAGTTGTAGGCCTAATAGTGCTTATGTGTAAGAAAACAACGACGCTATCAACACATTGCTGTGATGCACGTAAATGCCCGACGACAACATTTGACCTGATGTGTAATTTTATTGGCATCTAAAATAGCAACGAGGTGAGACCGCTGGGTATATACACCTCTCATCGTTGATTGCTGAGTGCTCTCCACTCGTGTTAATTATCTGCACGTGCTCCTCCCGAACCTTGTTAATAAAACATCATTTATATTTTTCTGGTAAATTAAATTCAAAAAGTATCTCGTCTCCTCGTTTGTCCACTTGCATCTGTCTTTGTTGACACCCACCATGTGTGCGCAAACAGCTGAAATACTGGGCGGAAATGAACTAAAACTACTTCTATTGTTTTCTGGCGGGTTGCAACCATAAAATGACCTAAAACGTAATTCATTATTTATTCGGCAAATAACGTTTCCATCAGCGTTTATCGCATAAGCCGTATATCGATCAAGATAAAATCCGATGACACCGAACGTATTTCATTTGAGTCGATTTTCATGAAATTCAATCGAATTTTACTGTTTCCATAAGGCATTTTTCATTCGATATCACTTAATTCGGATAAAAACGTGTGGATGGAAACATGGCTAATGTTGTATTTACTTCTTGGATTGATTCACTTTCACAAAGCAACATTTCAAAGCGTCTCACTCAGGCCGAGACTTGGGATGCACCGAATGTTCGGCAACCGGAATAATTTGTCCGAAATAGCACCAAAAAAAGAGCTTTCGTCAAGTACGTGAAAAGGCAGAATAAATGTTACCGAACAATGACGTTTTTGACGACGCGATGAAATGCACCCAGTGTAGTGCACGCTTTATGATTCCAGCAAACGTCGTCAGCGTGAAGCATTTTAAAGAGTCCGAGAAAGACGTTTCAGACACTGTTCTCGTCGAGGGGAACATCTGCAAAAACTTACAGCACAAGTCAAGTCAGATGTGAAGATGTCAAAGAAGCGTGTGTGTGCATTTAACAAGGAGTGTATCGAGTTATTATGCGTAGTAAAGTAGAACTCGTGGTGTCGCGCTGAATGACGCGCACCCGGAGCGCTCGCTCAGATCCCCAATTCACTTCTCTTTGCTCCTGAAAGCTCAAATACAGACTGTTGTCAAATCTCGGAGCGGTAGTTGTGGTGTGGATCTGAGCGTGATCGCCGTGCTCATAACCAAACCAAGGCACTAAACACACCAGCCTCTGAAACTAGCGCTCCATTACAGCCAGGCGTGAAAACACCCTGAAATTCAGTTTTATCACATTCAGTTTTATCTTAAATGGTATGAGAAAATTCTTAATTATTCTAGAGTTTTTTTTTTAATGATTAATTTCAAGAGTCTTAAATTTGGGGACGGTTCTGGATTATCTTTAACACTACGATGAAATTAATGAATTAATTTTGATTTAAACACAAAGTGTGATGGATCAGTGCCGGGATGATTCCCAGAATCCTTCACTGATCAGCATAACACGCATCAGTCAGTGATTTAGCGCTCAGATTTATTTTTCCGATTGTCCTTTCATAATAGCAGGAGCCGTAGGGAACGGAGCTGGTTGCCATGTCAACGCGTTTGGCGGGAGAGCGAGTGCAGATTGAGAGGCGTAATGAGTCGAGCTCGTTGGGCTTTACATCACTGTATGTCTAGGACTGGAGCTTCGAGCTGTTCTAGATGTACAACCTGAGCTCAGATCCATTAGCAAACGCTCAGAAGACGCGTTCAAGGCAAATCATCATCATCATCATCATCATCATCAGTCACCAATGATCATTCTGTCTTCTTTTACCATTCTGAACCGGCATGGCTTTATTTCTTCTGTGAAACACTGCGTTTAACAAAGTTCAGTACATTTACAGTACTGTGCAAAAGTTTTAGATCGGTAAGATTTTTTATGTTTTTAAAAGAAGTCTCTTCTGCTCACCAAGGCTGCAATTATTTGATAAAAAATGTTTAAAAAAAACCAGTAATATTGTGAAATATTATTACAATTTAAAATAGCGGTTTTCTATGTGAATATACAGTAAAGTGTAATTTATTCCTGTGATCAAAGCTGAATTTATCATCATCGTTACTCCAGTCTTCAGTGTCACATGATCCTTCAGAAATCAGTATAATATGATGATTTGATGCTCAAAAAACATTCATTATTATTTTCAATGTTGAAAACAGTTGTGTACAATTTTTTTTTCAAAATTCTTTGATGAATAGAAAGTTCAAAAGAACAGCGTTTATTTAAAATAGAATATTTTCTAACATTATAAATGTCTTTACTGTAACTTTTGATCAGTTTAACTCATCCTTGATGAATAAAAGTATTGATTTATTATATTTCTTTCCCCCAAAAATAAAATTTTAATTCTTACTGACCCCAAACTTTTGAAGGGTAGAGTTTAATGTTACAAAAGCTTTAGATTTCAGATAAATGCTGTTCTTTTTTTAGTTTCTATTCATCATAGCATCATGAAATAAAAATGTAAAAAACTGTTTTCAACACTGATAATAATCATAAATGTTTCTTGAGCATCAAATCATCATATTATCCTGATTTTTGAAGGATCATGTGTCACTGAAGACTGGAGTAATGATGATGATAAATTCAGCTTTGATCACAGGAATAAATTACACTTTACTGTATATTCACATAGAAAACAGATGATTTAAATTGTAATAATATTTCACAATATTACTGTTTTCTTTGTATTTTTTATCAAATAATTGCAGCCTTGGTGAGCAGAAGAGACTTTTTTTAAAAACATAAAAAATCTTACCGATCTAAAACTTTTGCACAGTACTATATGTTTAGTTTCTCATGAACCCGCTGTCTTTGTTTGCATTTGCATTTATGCATTTGGCAGATCCTTTTATCCAAAGTGACACATTGCATTGAAGGTTTACACTTCATCATGCGAATCGAACCCGTGACCTTGGTGTTGCAGGCGCCATCTACTGTTTGAGCTTCATGAGAGCACATCTGTTGAGTTAAATCTGTTATGGTCACTTCTGATGTCTGTCATTTCATGCTGATTTGCAGGTTATCCAGAGAAATATTCCCATTTGCTCATTCATGCTTTGAAGTTTCAAAAATTGCACCAAAGTTCCATAAAATGTTCATTAAACTATCACATATGAATGTTGAAGAAGTCCTGTGTCTGCGTCGATGTGAGTGTGATATTCAGACAGAAGCTTTTGCTTCCACATGCGAGAATAATGAATGGAAGCTTGTAGTGGGCCACTTCAAGAGCATCATGGGATTACAAAGAAAAAATAGAACAAATAAAATGTCTTTGCCATTTGATACAGGCACTTGATGCGTGTTGATATCGATGTCATGTAAGACACTCTGCTTTGCACATGATCTGGCATGCTTGTCAGTGAATACACTAACCCAGTGCTTAACTAACCCATAAACAAGTGCTTAACTAACCCATAAACAAGTGCTTAACTAACCCATAAACAAGCGCTTAACTAACCCATAAACAAGTGCTTAACTAACCCATAAACAAGCGCTTAACTAACCCATAAACAAGCGCTTAACTAATCCCATAAACAAGCGCTTAACTAACCCATAAACAAGTGCTTAACTAACCCATAAACAAGTGCTTAACTAACCCATAAACAAGTGCTTAACTAACCCATAAACAAGTGCTTAACTAACCCATAAACAAGTGCTTAACTAACCCATAAACAAGCGCTTAACTAACCCATAAACAAGTGCTTAACTAACCCATAAACAAGCGCTTAACTAACCCATAAACAAGCGCTTAACTAACCCATAAACAAGCGCTTAACTAACCCATAAACAAGCGCTTAACTAACCCATAAACAAGCGCTTAACTAATCCCATAAACAAGTGCTTAACTAACCCATAAACAAGTGCTTAACTAACCCATAAACAAGTGCTTAACTAACCCATAAACAAGTGCTTAACTAACCCATAAACAAGCACTTAACTAACCCATAAACAAGTGCTTAACTAACCCATAAACAAGCACTTAACTAACCCATAAACAAGCGCTTAACTAACCCATAAACAAGCACTTAACTAACCCATAAACAAGCACTTAACTAACCCATAAACAAGCGCTTAACTAACCCATAAACAAGCACTTAACTAACCCATAAACAAGCACTTAACTAACCCATAAACAAGCACTTAACTAACCCATAAACAAGCACTTAACTAACCCATAAACAAGCACTTAACTAACCCATAAACAAGCACTTAACTAACCCATAAACAAGCACTTAACTAACCCATAAACAAGTGCTTAACTAACCCATAAACAAGCACTTAACTAACCCATAAACAAGCACTTAACTAATCCCATAAACAAGCACTTAACTAACCCATAAACAAGCACTTAACTAACCCATAAACAAGTGCTTAACTAACCCATAAACAAGCACTTAACTAACCCATAAACAAGTGCTTAACTAACCCAATAACAAGGTTAGAAACAAGTCCTTTCCTTTCCCGCAACTGATAAAACGCTTGTGATGTTTCCTTTTGTAAGTAGATTTGGATAAAAGTGCTAAATGAATACCAAAAGCATATAAACAAACTCCCAGTATCCCAGCATGCATCGCTGTGTCCCTGAGCTGATGACAGGGCTGATGTGATGAGGGTCTGTAGGATCAGCTCAGAGGTTCTTCACTCGCATCTGATGATGATGATGATGACATGAATGTTTTTATTTGTGTGTGTTTGGGACAATGGTATTAAAAGCGTCCTCATGCGTGTCCTGCTCCAGGTGTGTCAGGGCAGTTTATATGGCCTCTGCAGATCTGTGTCCTGTGTGCACACTGATGTCTAATGTGGGAGGACGTGCAGATTTACTGTGTCCCAGAATGAGTCTTTCTAGGCGCTTGGATATGATAGTGTTATTGGTCTGTAGCCATCCAGGGCGGCGATGCTGGGTGACGGTAGCCGTTTTCAGGCAGTCTGGTACATCAACGAGACGTAGACGTAAAATATTGATATTACCTTTATTATAATACCTTTATTTTGACTCTGGGTTAGTTACGCGCTGGTTTTCCTTCCTGTAGTTTGACTGGTTCTCTTTGTTTGTCAGTCTTCATCATCCAGGGCTCATCGCTCCAGTTCTCCAAAGAGCCGAAGTCTCAGGACGCGCTCCACGGCCGCAGTGCGATCCTGCGCTGTGAGGTCAGCGACCCGGAGAACACACACTTCTCCTGGACTCAGGACGGGCGGCGCGTGCAGGACTCGACCCGCCGCTTTCAGGAGGGCAGTAACCTGAAGTTCACCTCAGTGGACCGGCACAACGACACAGGGAACTTCCAGTGCGTGGCGTCCAGCAGCGCCACCGGAGAGACGCTCGCCTCCAACAACGCCTCCTTCAACATCAAGTGTGAGTGCAGGAATCAGTGCTAGGATACCGGACAAATATATATATATATATATATGTATATTTTTTTTGGTTATAATATGAATTTTTAATATGCCGTTTTAATACCATATATGTCGCCTAAAGGTGCATTGTGTAATATATTTAGGACGATCTGATGACAGAAATGCAATTTCATAAACATAACTATGTTTTCAGTGGTGTATAAAGAACTACGGAAGCCCTGAACCGCAACGTAAAAAAAAAAAAGATCCAGTAAAAAAAAAAAAAAATCTATCATTTCAAGATTAAAGTCGAAACATTTCGAGATTAAAGTCGAAACATTACGAGAATAAAGTCGAAACATTTCGAGATTAAAGTCGAAACATTACGAGAATACAGTCTTCGTTGAAGTTGCGTGTGTGCTTGCCGTTGTTCCACATTGCCGCACAGGCATTCATGCGGTGCGCGTTCACTGGCGCAGAGCGAGTGTTTCCAATTCATTACTCACGTGTGTGTGCGCGTGCGTGTGTGTGTGTGTAAAGAAATGCGTTCATACAAAATAGTAGCTTTTTACTTTTATCTCGGCTTTCAACAAAAGGAAATTCAACAGGTGCTAATACCAACATGCATTACCATGGTGTTGCCTATAGACGAGCACACACACTCCGCCGGAGTAGGCACCAATCCTGGTCCAAACTTTATGTGGCACGTTGACTCGAAGCCTACGTGTGTTCGTGCTCGTAGGCTATATAGGCAATGCCATCTGGGCCGAGAACACTTAACAGTAGCCTTCCGTGCTGTCTCTTCATACGTTCTGAATACATTTTAAGTGCATCATTCTGTATCCATTATTTAGCCGGATACCGTGATTTCCTCAGGATATATGACATAACGGTGGTGGTGGTTGAGGAGAGATTCACTGATATGATTGTAAAGCGCTTTGGGTGTAAACATTCATTCATTCATTCATTCATAAAGATGGATAGGCCTATATTCATCCAGTCTGAAAAGTGTTTTCGCCAGTAAAGTCTATTCCGGCGCATTAGCCTATATTTTGCAACATCCTAAAACAAATAGTAATGCCATAGATGATAGCATCTTTACACACACACGCACACGCACGCACACACGTAAGTAATGAATTGGAAACACTCGCTCTGCGCCAGTAAACGCGCACCGTATGCCTGTGCGGCAATGTGGAACAACGGCAAGCATCCCATGTGGAACAACGGAATCCCGGAAAAACATGTCGCCTGTCAATGACGCAGTATCTGCGGTTCCACTCGTACTGCCGTAGCCATGACGTAACCATGGCGACAGACGCGGACAGCTGTGTAGTGCGTAACGTTTAGCGGCACACTGTTCTTGTTTCGTTCAAACATTATAGACCATGGCAAGCAGACTTTGGGACCAAAAAGGAGAACTAGAATGAGGATCAATATCGGCATGGCGTTTTCGAGATGCGAGAGCTAGCGTCCGCGGCTAACTTGGAGCGACACCGCTTTTGCACATACTTTATTAGACATGGGAGCAAATGTACATAAAACAAATCAATGTTATACAGTTCAACATGATGAAATGTTAGAATATGATCAATATGTTATTCTAATGTTGATCTAGCTTACTGCTAGTTTCATATAGCAAATGAACTAACACATAGAATAACATTATAACTTTCAACACACTCAAATGCTGTTTAGTGATAGTGTAGAGCAGCACTTCTCAAACTCCGGACTCCGGTCCGGATCCGGACCCGGAGAGAAATCAATCCGGACCCGCCTCAATTTCGTATTTCTTATAGAGCACTAATTGTGTGTACGGGATTAAAAGTGTGGATTTCCTACTTTGATAAACGCTTGTTAAAATCATTTGTTTCTGGGATTTTTTAATGTATTTTTGGAGATGGTCCGAAATGAAAGCGAAAGCGAGATATTTAAAGTTTTCCTCCGTGATATTGTTGTCATGACATCCAGTGAGCGTATGAAGTTTGACGTAATCGGGCGACAGCTTCACCGCAGTGAGCGTTTAGTTTAGTCAGTTTAAGGGGAAAAATAAATTGATGAAGAAAATTGTGTTTTCAAAAATTTGAAGCGGACAGAGATCCAGCACAAAGCCATTCTGTTTGATTTGTAACGCGACATTTGGAGCTCACCTGGCCACTTCATGCGTTTTCTGTGATATGATATCTGATCGTGAAAAGACCAGGTGTAATGCCCTCCGAAACGCATTCGAGACGGATTTAAATCAAATCGCTCAAAAACCACTTCAGGAGGAGGTCTGGGCCGCATTCCAGACGAAACTGGACAAGTGTAAATGCATCTGGTTGTTGAAAACCAGAAACCACATATGTAAATTTTACTCCTTACAAAAATGCTAAAAAATAAACGTGTGAGAGGCTAAATGGCATGTTATAGCCAGATATGACGACGCTACTGCAACAAGCATTACCGCAGATGAGCAGATGAGCATCTATCAAGCCAACCAGCGAACTATCGCAAATCAAAATGAAAGTAAGTCGCAGACGCTTAACACACAATCAGCTTCATTAAAAGTAAAGAACCGAAATGATCTTACCAGGGCTCTCTTATTGCGGTCTTTGATTTAGAAAAAAATCTAACTAAAATGCTGATCCTTAAACTAAGTGTTTTGCCACTTTTGTACTTGTTATAAATTTGTCTTTAAATGCAAAAGGCACTTTATTTACTTTTTAAATTCGTTGATTTGTTATGCATGTTTATTAAAAACAAGTTTTGTAATAACCAATTATTTCCGGACCTTTGACATTGTTGAAAATTCAGATTTGGACCTTTGAATGTAGACTTTGAGAACCCCTGGTGTAGAGCAAGTGAAACAGCGCTGCTTTACCTCACAAGTTTAATTGGTCTAATAAACTGACCTGTGAGTAATTCAGCACTTGTGTGTAGTTCTGTAGAATGAAATGTCCTTATTCCTTTATATCTGCGGGACTCGCGTGTGATGCATTGTGATGTATTGCAACCTGTTACTATAATGTTAAAAACCTCAATGTTTTCACTCATCCATAAACATTATTAGATCCATCAGCTTGACAGCAAGTCCCATCATTCAGCTTATCACTGCGTCACCTTTGCTTGAAAGTAAAATAAAAAAATACCGTCATATACCGTGAAACCAGTATAATTTAAGTGCTGCGATATAAATATAAATACTGCGATATAAATTTTTGGTCATACCGCCCTGCACTAGAGGAAACGTGTGTCACAGGAAGCCTCTGGAAACGAGGTCACGTTTCATACGATCTCTCTGTCATTGTTGAGTTCTTCTCTCTCCCTCTCTCTCTCTCTCTCTCTCTCTCTCTCTGTGTGTGTGCGCATGCGTTGAGTGAGCGAGGTGCGTGGATGGAGAGTGAGTGACGGCGGTGTAAGGTACGAGTGTTTGAAAACCTTTTTCTACCCTTTTCTATCTTAGGTAATTGTTTTTTAGTAATTTATATTGAGGTTTAGGTAAAATTGGTGAGGAAGGTGGTTGTTTATTTGGGGGTTCTTTTACTCCCAGTCGGTGTACTGGGAGAATGGCAGCACCCGGTGCGGAAAGTTTGGAGTTTCTAACGAGGCGTCATGGTGTGAAAATCGATGTTACTGCAAGTATAGAGGAGTGTAGTTTAGCAGTAAGTGCAGTAGTTGGTCATGAGAATGTTTTATCGGCGTCGCGAATGAACAACGCGATTGTTTTGTTCGTTAAGACGATCGAATTGGCGAACTTGTTGGTGGAGAGCGGTGTAGAGATCGGTGGTGTTTTTACCTCAGTGCTACCTCTTTCTACGCCGTCTAAGAGAGTAACATTATCCAATGTGCCACCGTTCATAAAGAACGAAGTTTTAGTTGGAATGCTCTCGAGGTATGGGAAACTGGTTTCTCCAATTAAAATGATTCTAATTGGAAGTAAGTCATCGTTGTTGAAACATGTGGTGTCTTTCAGGCGTTATGTTTACATGGTACTGAAAGATAACGTTGAGGAACTTGATCTGACTCTAAATTTTCGACATGAAGAATTTAATTATGTGATTTATGCTACAACTAATACAATGAGGTGCTTTGGTTGCGGTGAAAATGGACACCTTATTCGTGGGTGTCCAAAAAGAGAGGAAAACACAAATAAAACTGCATCAATTGTTGCTTCAGAAAATGTGCAGGAGGAAATCGCTGCAGTGGTTGTTGAGGAGATGCCGGGTCCAAGTAGGGCGTCGGTTGCTCCAAAAAAGACTTTGGAAATTTCAGAAATTGTTAAAGAAGTCAGTGTATCTGCAGCTGGGGAAGAGGGGGTTAATTCTCAGATGATAGAGCAAGCAGTTGGTGATTCAGATGATGGCAGTAACAGTGAAGATGAGGCTATGGTGATTCCAGGAGATGGGGGTTCTGTGTTGGGAGACGAAGAAAGTGTTTTTAAAACCCCCCAAAAAAGGAAGTTGTTGGAATGCCCTGCTGATAAAAAAGCAAAAAGAACAGATGGCATTCACATGAGCCAGACTGAATCTGAGAGCGAAAGTGACTTTTCAGAATGTAGTGTCACTGCTAGTCTGCCCCAAAGTGGCTTCTCTAGCCGGACGTATACGGTTGAGGATATTAAGTCCTTTTTGAAAATGACGAAAAATGTGAAAAAAGTTAAATTAGAGGAGTATTTTCCTGACATAATACAGTTTATTGAGAAGGTGAAGTTTTTTAGAGGTGAAAGTTGTTTCACTAATCAAGAGGTGTATCGTCTTAAGAAAATTATTACGAAATTAAGTAGTCAGTCAGCCGGGCCCATTGAAAACTGCCAGAATGGATAAATATATGCATCTTTCATGGCTTTATTATTTATTTTGCTCTCTTTTTTTATCCTTTATGGGGGAAATAAAATTTGCTTCCTTGAATATTAATGGGGCAAGGGATTTTAAGAAGAGAGCTCAAGTATTTGAATTAATGAAATACAAGAAAATTGATGTGTTATTCTTACAAGAGACACACACTGATGTATCAAATGCTATAGAATGGGTAAAAGAATTTGATGGATTAGTGATTTTAAGCCATCATACCTCACTGAGTGGCGGAGTTGCTGTGTTATTTTCGAAAGATTTTACTCCATATTCCTATAGTGTAGAGGAAAAAATTAAAGGAAGGTTGCTGAAGATCAAAGCTGTATTTGAAAATAGTTCTTTTGTTTTTGTCTGTGTATACGCACCAACTATAGCATTGGAAAGAATGATATTTTTGAACACTTTGGATGATGTCTTAAATGATTGTAACAATGATGATTTTTTAATGTTAGGAGGTGATTTTAATTGTACTGAAAGTGTCATAGATCGGAATCATGTTGAACCACACATGCAATCAAGAAAGAGGCTAATTCAGATGAAAAAGTCTCATAGCATAGTTGATATATGGAGGAATTTCCATGGTACACAGAGACAGTACACTTGGGCACACGCTCATGATAATCAGTTATCGCTGGCAAGGCTTGATAGATTTTATGGTTTTAAGCATCATTTAAGTATGTTTAGAGAATGTTCAATCAGTCCGATTTGTTTTTCTGATCACAGCCTGATATCATGTGTTGTAGCAAAAAGTTTTGTGAAATCAAAAAGTGCTTATTGGCACTTTAACAATAATTTATTAGGTGACACTTTTTTTAGAGAAGTTTTTAAAGAGTTCTGGACAAATGCTAAAGCTATGAAAGCGTCTTTCTTAACATTGCAGCAGTGGTGGGATTTTGTGAAAATACAAATAAAACAATTGTGTCAACAATATACTCACAACGCCACAAGAGACATAACTAGCTCAATGAGTGTGTTAGAAGAAGAGTTGATGAAGCTACAAGAGCTTGCAGAGTCCACAAAAGATGCCACGTATATAGAGCACATAAAAAAGAAAAAGAATTTGTTGTCCGATATGCTAGGTTGTACAACACAAGGTGCCATCATTAGATCCCGTTTCCAAAGTGCCGAATTAATGGATGCTCCTTCAAAATTCTTTTTCAGTTTAGAAAAAAGAAATGGTCAGAAAAAGTTTATTCATGCCTTGCAGTCTGAAAAAGGGATTTTGTTGACAAATCCCTCAGAAATTAGAAAAAGAGCTGTGCATTTTTATAAAGATTTGTATAAAAGTGAAATTTCCGAGGATCAAGATGGTAATTTAGATTTTTTTGAAAATTTACCACAGGTAACTAAAAATGCAAATGAGGAAATTAGTAAAACTCTGAGTTTAGTTGAGCTCGAAAATGCCCTTAAAGGGATGGAAAATGGAAAAGCACCAGGCATTGATGGCATTACAGCTGAATTCTATAAAGCTTTTTGGGTAGAAATGGGTCCAGAATTGGTAACAGTTTTTAATGAGAGTCTGGTAAAGGGACAACTGCCGAGAAGCTGCCGGAGAGCAATTATTACTTTATTGCCAAAAAAAGGAGATTTAAACGACATCAAAAATTGGAGACCAGTAAGTTTATTATGTAACGACTATAAGATATTGTCTAAAGCCTTAGCAATCAGATTGGGTGAAGTCATTGAATCTATTGTTCATCCAGATCAGACATATTGCGTACCAGGAAGAAGAATCGTTGATAATGTTTCTTTTATTAGAGACATTTTAGATTGTGGAAAAATCTTTGACGTAGATTTTGGTATGATATCAATCGATCAAGAGAAGGCTTTTGACAGAGTCGAGCATATTTATTTATG
>JAULUF010000025.1:38082500-38107500 GCA_031834385.1 Semotilus atromaculatus | reverse complement strand
ATAATGTTATGTTACTCTCCCTTATTTGGGGAAGATGGCCTACAGTAGCCTTAAGTTATCTCATTTTCTAAATACAATTAAATAAACACTTGGTGGTTCTTCAAGATCTTGACTGTAGCATATTTATGTCTACTGTTTTTTTTTTTTTCAATACAGTTTTCATATTTCATAATATTTCAAATATTTCATAATTCATAGTTAGTTTCATTTCTACAAATGGTGCAAACTCTGCTAGATTATAGATACAAAATTCCCATTCCCCTGCCATTCTGTGATCGGCAGTAATCGGCAATCGGCAGATCATGATTTTGGTGATCGGTAATCGGTGATCGGCCCCAAAAATGCTGATCGGAGCATCTCTAATTAGAATAATAAGACACTATTGGGCTGTTACCAATCAAATGAAATAAATTACACGGAAAAATTACAACTGCATTAAATAATGTTATGCATAAATGTTTTTTGAATATACAAATAAGAAATATTGGAAAAGAATGATACTTTTAAAGGACAAGTTCAGTATTTTACACTTAAAGCCCTGTTTTAAGATCGTTTCTGCTGAAATAGACCGGTTGAGACTGTAATGTGGACCCGTGCTGTGGCCCGAGTGTTTCTGTGGGACACCCCGCCTCCACAGTGGGTGCACTGGAACAAGCCTTCATAAAACACATTACACTTTAGTTTACACAGACGTGAAGCTCAGCGAGTGGTCTGGTGTGTTCTCTGATAAGCTCACACAAAAATCGCTGCAAAAGATGCTTTTTTAAATATCCATTAGACTCTGCCTCGTATTATAACAGTGTTTCTCACTTCCCCTAGAGATACACTTATCAGTGGAGTTGGACAAACACTATGATAAAACCTGTTGGAAAGCATCTTTTGCAGCGATTTTTGTGTGAGCTTATCAGAGAACACACCAGACCACTCGCTGAGCTTCACGTCTTGTAAACTAAAGTTTAAAGTTTAAACATGAAACTAAACCACCAGTAGTTCATCTGCATGAGCGAGTCATTGAGTCATTTATTCAAACGATTCGTTCAAACGGCTGATTCGTTCAGGAATGAAACACAGTGTTGCTGTGAGGCGCGTTATGGTTCTGCTGTTTGGAACTATTTTCGCTGCTGAAACAGAACAAAAAAGGCAATATTGCACCTAAAATGTAAGTGACTTTATATTAATAACTTGTTTATTGAACTGTCATGAAATCAGTGTCACATTTTCAATCGTGAGGGTATTCAGCGCTCTTGGTCGTGTGATGTTCCTTAACTGTATCATATGTTATAAATATATAAACTACACATTGTGTATTTCTACCGCAGTGTTAGCTGAGTTTCTTTGAGTGAGCTGCACTCATTTGTTTCCATTTCTCCTCAACAGAAGCACAACCTTGTTTCCATCAGTACATTATATATTATATGATTATGCACTATCAATCGCCACTTACACAAAATTAATGCAGAATCATCGTGTTTTGGTGATTACCTAGTTATATTTTCTTCTTGACGTCTTAATTAGGCTAGTTGTCGTGTTGATTTCCACTTGCCCGTTAATGTTGAGCGCACTAAACTGATCACATGACTCAGCTGTGACTGAGGGCCGGTTCTGAGGCTGTTTGTGACCCGTACAGGCCGAGCAGTAGATGGTTCAGAGATGGAGAACAGCTGGCCGGGAAGGACCGGAACCTCACGCTGAACGACCTCGGCCCAGGGCATTCTGGGATTTACTACTGCTGCGCTCGAAATGCAGCAGGACAAGTGTGCAGTAACCACAACATCACGCTCAACATCATCGGTAAGGTTTGACCCTTGTGCGACCCCTTATGGACATTTTTGTATTTTTCAGTTTTGTCTTTGTGATCATTTTGCCTGTGTTAATGCTAACTGCATACATTTTGGCACAGGTGTGTATTTTTATTGGAATTTTTAGATTTCAGCCCCATTTCCTTTAATAAATCTATTTTACACCAGTAACAAAAAATAGTTCCTCTCAGGACCTTAAAGGACAAAAATATCCACATTGAAACCCATTAAAACTGCAATTTTTAATCCCAGGGCCATTTAACTATAATATGATGCAGTCTTTGTTAAGAGGCTTTCATTCTTTTAGTGTAGACTGTTGAGACTGGTGCATTATGGGTAGTCCAGTGAATGTTAGGGCACGTTCAGCAGTGATGTTCTGCTTTGATTATGTTTAATGCGCTAATAACATCCTGTGCTAATCTCAACACTTCAACACACTGCAGATCTCAGCAGAATCATCTTCATCTTATTTGATCTGCCTGTTTCTCTCAGTCACGGTTTGACTCAAATACTCGCTTTATTCCTGTTTTCTGCTTCTGCATATTATAGAGCCAATCGGATAAATTATGCAGCGATAATTGTGTGTGTGTTGGTATGCATGTCAGAGTATGGTTTGTATGCGTGTAATAATAAAAAATTGTGTGTGTGTGCGTATATGTGCTTGAAATATTTAAGAGAGAAAAACTACTGCAAATCACAGATCCAGCACTGTGTGGCGGTGAGTTTTGCTGCGTCTAACGGGGAGAATCTGGTCCTGCGCACACACACACACACACACACACACACACACACACACACACACACACACACACACACACTCTCTCTCTCACTGAAAGCTCTTTTTTGAGATATTAACCCCAAATTTGAAACACAACTTATTCAGATTTTAATGGCTTTGATTTTCTAGCATTTAGAGTTCAACATATTTTATAAAATATACATTTTAAATAAAATAATGTTCATAAATTATTTTCATAAACGTAAACCTCTAAAAACTATTTTTGTTTGATTTACATTTTAAACTTTTTTTACTTCAACAGAAATCTTTACAATGAGACCAAACTTTGACAGTTTTTGGACATGGACGTATTTGTCCACTATGGATCTATGTGTAACTTTTTTAAATTGCTGATCAAGGGTTAAACAGACAGATTCTTTATTTGGCAGCTTTTAGATTGGATGTGTTTTGTAGATTATATTAGATCAGGGGTTTCAGTGCGAGGGATCCCCATCCAAATTTATACTATGAACATTTATAGTATTAATAAGCTTGAAATAGTATTAGTATTTAATTATTATATTTTCTCTTTAGATCCCAGGTGTAAAAGCCCTGTATAGGGTTAGTGCACAGGTGACTGAGGTGTGTGAGAAGAAGTCTATCGCGTGTGACTGCAGATGTTTTCATGCGCTCTGTTATGTTTGTCACCTCATGTGCAAAGCAAAGCAGAAATGTATAAAGCGTAACCCAACACCCCGGCCAGCCTTCCCATCAGCCACCTGTGCTGCTCTCACACACACACACACGCACACACAGACACACACACACACACACACGCAGACACAAACAGATCACACACGCACACACACACACACACACACACACAAACACTCACCTGCAGACAGAAGAAAAGCCCCGCTGAAGAATAGAGATCAGCCAAAGCATGAACATTAGGAGTGAAAGGAGAGAGTGAGAGGAAGAAGAATAGAGGAGAGTAAACTCACATGAGTGTGTGTGTGTGTGTGTGTGTGTGTGTGTGTGTGTGTGTGTGTGTGTGGCCTGGTAAACCCTACGTTATGGGGACAAAATGTCCCCACAAGGATGGCAATATCCGAAATCCTTGTTCGTATGGGGACATTTTTTGGTCCCCATGAGGAAATCAGCGTATAAATCACACTAAGTGATGTTGTTTGAAAATGTAAAAATGCAGAATGTCTCCTGTGATGGGTAGGTTTAGGGACAGGGGCAGTGTAAGGGGACAGAATATACAGTCTGTACAGTATAAAAATCATTATGTCTATGGAAAGTCCCCATAAAACATGAAAACACAACATGTGTGTGTGTGTGTGTGCAGATAAGACTCTCCCCCGTGTGCTGCTGGCTCCAGTGGATCAGGTGGTTCTGCGTAACGAGGACGCTGTGTTTCACTGTCGGTTCAGAGCCAAGCCTCCGCCGGTTCTCCAGTGGTTCCACGACACAGAACCCGTCGTCAACACATCACGGTGAGACGCTTCATCACTCGTGTTTACACCTCGGGTAACCACACCAAACAAGCTCTCTCCAGCGCTCAGTTTTTACATTAGACCAGTGTGTCCTTTAAAGGGGACGGTAACACTTTATTTGAAGGGGTGTGCATAAGACTGACATGACACTGTCATAAACATGACATAACACCTGTCATGAACATGAAGGAGTCTTTATGAATGTTATGACTGTTGTCATTAAGTGTCATTCAGTAAATTATGACACTTTTAATGCAAAGTTGACATTGTTTAAAATGTCTTTGTTATGACAACTTGACATTAACCAAGAAATCATAACCTGTCAATCTGTCACAAATATGTCATAACAGGTCTAATTATCAAACTTAAAGAAGTTATTTAGCTTTGCGTTAACATTACATTACCCTGTCATATGTGGTTGGTTTTGACTTTGGCCGTCATGACACCATTATAACTGTGTCATGAATATTTTACTTGTCCTCAAGTAAAGTGGAACACGTTGGACTAGTTATAAAGATGTCCACTTTACTTGAGGAAAGGGGAAATATTAATTAAAGTTGTCATAACAAAGACATTTTTGTCCCCATTATATACTGACTGAGGTTGAGTGCATGTGGGCTTGAACTTGATCTTGAATTTATAGGCAAGACAAGTAGTTTGTTTAGGCATGGTTTGTAGGGAATTAGGCGAGTAAAGCATGTGGGCGGCGCAACAGTGTATCGCTGTAAAGGACTTCTAACTTATTTTTACTTAGCGAAGAACTTGAGTATCCTGTGTGTATCAGGGCCTTAAAGCGTGTCAGAATGTCTGACCACCCACTGATAAATGATCCATCATGCCATTCAGTCTTTGACTGGTGCATTATGGGTAGTCCAGTGAATGTCAGGGCACGTTCAGCAGTGATGTTCTGCTTTGATTATGTTTAATGCGCTAATAACATCCTGTGCTAATCTCAACACTTCAACACACTGCAGATCTCAGCAGAATCATCTTCATCTTATTTGATCTGCCTGTTTCTCTCAGTCACGGTTTGACTCTGATCTCCTTTGACTCGTGCGTTCAGCTGTTAGTCAGCTTGAAAAGTGTCAATAGAAACATCTTCAGCTGTGAACGTGTTGAAGAAACACACACATACACATACACACACACACGCGCACAGAGGATTCTGGGATCCCGTGTTTCTCTCTCTTCAGTCTGTTTTGACTGTGATTCTGAATGTTAGATTGTTTGATCAAGCAGATTCTGTCTGGAAGAGCCGCGTCTGATGCCTTAAAAACACACCCGTGACCCACATTCTATGTGTGTGTGTTGTGACGTTGCTTAGCAACAGTAAACACTACAGTTACACTAATGACTCGCTTTTGGCAGAATTGTTCATATTCTAGTTATTAATAGAATTAACTATTTGTCATGTTGCTGAATTCTGTACAGTTACAATGATTTTACTCCTAAGAACAACTCACCTGTGGTTAACCTGTGTGTGTGTGTGTGTGTGTGTGTGTGTGTGTGTGTGCAGGGTTGTGGTCTATGCTAACGGCACACTGCACATCACTCAGGTGAAGCAGCGCAGCACAGGTGTGTATAAGTGTGTGGCTCAGTATGGAGAGAACAAACACGTGCATGTGGAGGCAGCGCTCAGGATCGCAGGTGAAACAAAACACTCACACACTCACATACACACACTCACATACACACTCACACACACTCACATACACACACACACACACACACACACACACATGTCTGGTTCACTATCTTTGTGGGGACTTTCCATAGGCGTAATGGTTTTTATACTGTACAAACTGTATATTCTGTCCCCTTACACACACACACACACACACTGCCCCTGTCCCTAAACCTACCCATCACAGGAGACATTCTGTATTTTTACATTTTTAAAAAACATTACTTAGTGTGATTTATACGCTGTTTTCCTCATGGGGACCGCTGACTGGTCCCCACAATGTAGGTGATTTCAGGTTTTAATATACTTGTGGGGACATTTGGTCCCCACAATGTAATATAAACACGAGCACACACACACTCACATACAAACACACACACTCACACACACACACACACACACACAATTGTGGGAGTAGTTGATCAGTTCTGACAGCTCAGCTCAGTGTTTCCTCTGTACGTGTCACTGAATGCTGATGTTCTCAGATATTAAAGGGCCCCTATTATGGATTTTTGATAATGCCCTTTCATGTAGTGTGTAATATCGAGTGAATGAAAACATCCTGCAAAGTTTTAAATCTGAAAGTGCACCGTATATAAAGTTATTGTCTTCCAAAAGTAAGAGTCGACTCTGAGTCTATGAAATGTAACGTTTTTCAAACGAGTCATAAGCCGCTTCGTCGTGACGTCAAGACGCAACATTAGCTCCGCCCACTTATTGCGCGCGCACCAGGGCACCTTAACCCTCAGACCGGCGTCTGATCCTGTGGCATTGGAGAGATCAGGTCGAGGAGACGCTGTGGGACACACTGTGAGCCCAAGGCCAGCATGTGAAGATTCAGTGGTTAAAGTTCATCTTCACTACGATATCACAGCAGTATAATCCTAAACTTTTCCTGTTCCCTTTATTTTACTGACGACTGCTTCTCAAATCTGGAGTTCATGCAGGACCACCTACCGCTTGCTCCTGTAAGATGGTGTTCAAAATACTTAGTTTTGAGTTTTATATTGTGTAGGTCTCTTGTTAACTGGCATTATCACTGTCTTACTGAAATACTTCTGCTGATCAGCTGTGGGCCACTATTACCCAAACCTGTCTATTAATGCAGATTGTCTGTCGTTCTCGCTACTTTGAGGAAAGAGCAAGATTACTTTGGAGCAAGATTTGTTTTACCAATGTTTATGTTACATCAGTCATTCACGCTAGAGTTATTGATACAGTCTCCACATGTTAACCGCAATAAATTAGAAACACTGTACAAGTAAAATAATCGGTTTGTTGATGGACATGGTATTGGATATGGGACTGTGTTTAGTTTACAGTGAAGGAAGCCTCAGGACACGCAGAGCTGACGTTTGTTTTGTCAATGGCCATTTTTGTTTTTGATGCGTGCTGTACGCGGTAAACCAATCACAACAGACTGAGCCGTCTGGCCAATCAGAGCAGAGTAGCTCGCGGAAAGGCGGGATTTAGAGAGATTAATTCATCTGACGAGTCGTTTGAGAATCATTGAAAATGTGATGATGTGCAAATGTATATTATGAGAAAATTAAACAGGTGTTTTTTTTTACCTTGAATGCATGTAAACCTATTGTAGGAGACTCCAAAACAACATTAGGAAATTTTAAAATATCATAATAGGGGCCCTTTAAACGTAGCGTCAGTTCTGGCGGGTCACGTTAGTCAACTCGCATCAGTGCCTCTCAACTCGCAACCACTGTATGCTAATGTCAATCGTATTTGATGATAGTGGTCCTGACAGAACAGGTGTTTATCTGCTGTGTGTGTGTGTGTGTGTGTGTAGAGATCAGCGAGATGGGCGAGCGCATGTCTCGGGTGTTCTCGTCCTCCATCAGGGCGAGTGTGAGCTGTGATCCTCCTCGGGGTCAGCCGGAGCCTCAGGTGTGGTGGGAGCGCGCTGGTGCTCGTGTGGCGTCTGAGGGTCGAGTCCACCAGCGCGACAGAGACCTGATCTTCAGCAACACACACACCTCAGACTCGGGTCTCTATACCTGCGTCGCTCGCAACCGGGCCGGAACCAAGCAGCAGGAGCTCCAGGTCACTGTCGCCAGTGAGTCACACACTCATCTGACCCAAAACACACTCATCTGACCCAACACACACTCATCTGACCCAATACACAGTCATCTGACCCAAACACTCGTCTGACCCAACACGCACTCATCTGACCCAAAACACACTCATCTGACCCAAAACACACTCATCTGACCCCCAAAACACACTCATCTGACCCAACACACACTCATCTGACCCAATACACAGTCATCTGACCCAAACACTCGTCTGACCCAACACGCACTCATCTGACTCAACACACACTCATCTGACCCAAAACACACTCATCTGACCCAACACACACTCATCTGACCCAACACACACTCATCTGACCCAAAACATACTCATCTGACCCAACACACACTCATCTGACCCAATACACAGTCATCTGACCCAAACACTCGTCTGACCCAACACGCACTCGTCTGACCCAACACACACTCATCTGACCCAACACACACTCATCTGTGTGTGTGTGTGTGTGTGTGTGTGTTTTACAGCCTCTCCAGAGTGGATTGTGAGGCCGCAGGACACACACATCGAGGAGGGTCAGCCGGGTCTCCTGCACTGTCACGCTCAGGGCACACCTGAACCACGGGTCACATGGTACCGCAAAAGCATCCCGATCAGTGAGGAGGTGAACACACTCATCATGGTCTGATCAGGTGACCTCGCCTCAGGTTTCTCACACACACACACACACTCTCTCTCTGCAGGGCTCTCGTTATAAGCTCTTCTCTAACGGGACTCTGAGGATCAATAGCGCTGAGGTGAACGATGGTCAGATGTTCAGCTGCACGTGTGTGTCGGAGGGAGGATCCATCAGCGCACACGCACGCGTTCACATACTGGGTGAGTGTGTGTGTGTGTGTCGTGTGTGTGTGACATCTTACATCACGGCGTGTTTGAGTGCCAGCTTTACTCATGTGTGTGTGATGTGTCTCTCAGAGAGGTTAAAGTTCACACCCGTCCCGCAGCCGTCGCAGTGTGTGCAGCTGGAGAGAGAGAGCAGCATCAGCTGTGTGGCGACCGGGCGAGAGACACCCACAATACACTGGAGCAGAGCAGGTGAGAGACCAACCCTATCTCTGACAATCATTTCATTTAAATCATTTAAATTAATTTAAAATTCACAGAGCAACTAAAATGACTGCTGGTCACTAATATATCAAGATTTAGATCACATGAGCTCTGCTGTCTGCTTTCCCATTGGTTGTCGCTGTATTATGTCACTGCTCATTTGCATAGTCACATGACCAGCGCTGACTTAAACTGAATGACTTCCTGGTGTCAGTGTAAACATGCGTGTTTCTCTCGTGTGTGTCTCGTGTCGTGTGTGTGTCACGTGTGTGTGCCAACAGACGGCGCTGATCTCCCGCCTCACGTGACTCAGATGAAAGGAGTTCTTCACTTCAGTACCGTGAGCCGATCCGACGGAGGAAACTACACATGTGTGGCGTCCAGCAGCACCCAGGGAGAGATACGAGCACACGTGCATCTCACTGTAGGAGGTGTGTGTGTGTGTGTGTGTGTGTGTGTGTGTGTGTGTGTGTGTGTGTGTGTGTGTGTGTGTGTGTTTTTATTGAATGTTGTGATTGATGACTAGTTCTTGTTCATCTGTGTGTGTGTGTGTGTGTGTGTGTCAGTTCTCGTGGAGTTTAAGCTGGAGCCGGAGCAGACGACGGTGTATCAGGGTCACACAGCCGTGCTTCACTGTCAGGCGTCAGGAGACCCTCAGCCCTACATCCAGTGGAGCATCAGAGACAGACTGCTCAGCAGCAGCAGCTCCAGCAGGTCTCACTGCACCCGTCTCACTGCACCCGTCTCACTGCACCCGTCTCACTGCACCTGTCTCACTGCACCCGTCTCACTGCACCCGCCTCACTGCACCCGTCTCACTGCACCCGTCTCACTGCACCCGCCTCACTGCACCCGTCTCACTGCACCCGCCTCACTGCACCCGCCTCACTGCACCCGCCTCACTGCACCCGCCTCACTGCACCCGCCTCACTGCACCCGTCTCACTGCACCCGCCTCACTGCACCCGCCTCACTGCACCCGTCTCACTGCACCCGCCTCACTGCACCCGTCTCACTGCACCCGCCTCACTGCACCCGTCTCACTGCACCCGTCTCACTGCACCCGTCTCACTGCACCTGTCTCACTGCACCCGTCTCACTGCACCCGCCTCACTGCACCCGTCTCACTGCACCCGTCTCACTGCACCCGCCTCACTGCACCCGTCTCACTGCACCCGCCTCACTGCACCCGCCTCACTGCACCCGTCTCACTGCACCCGTCTCACTGCACCCGTCTCACTGCACCCGCCTCACTGCACCCGTCTCACTGCACCCGCCTCACTGCACCCGCCTCACTGCACCCGCCTCACTGCACCCGCCTCACTGCACCCGCCTCACTGCACCCGTCTCACTGCACCCGCCTCACTGCACCCGCCTCACTGCACCCGCCTCACTGCACCCGTCTCACTGCACCCGTCTCACTGCACCCGTCTCACTGCACCCGTCTCACTGCACCCGTCTCACTGCACCTGTCTCACTGCACCCGTCTCACTGCACCCGCCTCACTGCACCCGTCTCACTGCACCCGTCTCACTGCACCCGCCTCACTGCACCCGTCTCACTGCACCCGCCTCACTGCACCCGCCTCACTGCACCCGCCTCACTGCACCCGCCTCACTGCACCCGTCTCACTGCACCCGCCTCACTGCACCCGTCTCACTGCACCCGTCTCACTGCACCCGTCTCACTGCACCCGCCTCACTGCACCCGTCTCACTGCACCCGCCTCACTGCACCCGTCTCACTGCATCTGTCTCACTGCACCCGTCTCACTGCACCCGTCTCACTGCACCCGTCTCACTGCACCCGTCTCACTGCATCTGTCTCACTGCATCTGTCTCACTGCACCCGTCTCACTGCATCTGTCTCACTGCATCTGTCTCACTGCACCCGTCTATGAGATACTGTATGATCCTTCACGTGTTGATTGTGTGTGTGTTCTCCTCAGGTTTCAGAAGATGCCCAATGGCTCTCTGGTCATTAGTGATGTCACCACTGATGACACGGGCATGTACACCTGTATCGCGGGAAACACCTGCAACATCAGAGACACGACAGCGCAGCTTTACGTCGTGGGTGAGGAACACAAACTTGGTTGATTGATGCACAGATCACAGTGTTTGTAACTTCATTTCACATTTATATATAGCGCTTTATACCGTACAGATTGTTTCAAAGCAGCTTCACAGTGATAAACAGCAAAATAACAGTGTCAATGTTGCAAAATGCATCAATTATGAAATAAGCTCAATTTGAGCTTTAAAGCAGCTGTACAGAAGACAATAGTGTTATTATTCAGTGTTGTTTCAATTCAGGTCAAAAGCAGTTTGATGTTTGTTCTCATCCTACCAGTGCAGTCAAATCAATACAATTACAGAATGTTAATAGTCTAAACTGTTAAACTGTTCATTAATGACTGTTATCCTATAACATTTATATCAGTATCTCAGTGGGTTAACTGATTTAAACTGGTGGATCTGATCAGATGACCTTATAAAAACCCTCCAGGTGACACACATTCTTTATCAGTCTGTTACATTGTTGCCTGTTCAACATAAACAGCCACAGATAGACTGATTATATTTACATTTATGCATTTGGCCGATGCTTTTATCCAAAGCGACTTACATTGCATTTCAAGGTACACATTTACATTCTTATCAGTTATTGCTTTCCCTGGAATCGAACCCATGACCTTGGTGTTGCAAGCGCCAAAACTCTACTGTTTGAGCTACACACATTACTGCTACTTGTTTGTTCTGATTAATAATAGTAAATGTATGAGTTTGTTGAGTGTCCTGCAGTGTAGCAGGGTAAAGGTGTTTTACTGCGGTGTCCTCAGAGAAGCCCGTGCACCCGCGTGATGGAGACGAGGATAAGAGCCAGTTCAAGATGTTCCAGACGATCGCGCTGTCGGTGGCCGTGGCCGTGGCCTACATCATCGCTGTGCTGGGACTCATGTTCTACTGCAAACAGAGACGCAAGAGCAAGCGTCTACAGAAGAGCCACGCCGCAGAGGAGCCCGAGATGGAGTGTCTGAACGGTGAGTGTGTGTGTGTGGGTGTGGGTTTATTCTGAGATAACAACCGGCTGGATGTACATTATCCCGCTTATTACACGGATACTTGCCACATAAGTAAATAATTAGACACAAAATATTGATCTGAGTCTAAATTCTAGCAATGTTCGTTGTTATGGGAAGAAGGAGGCGGGAACCGGCGAACATTTAAAGACTTAATTAATAGTAATTAATAAGTAAACATATACAAAAATGAAAGTAAAGATGGCGGTCATCTGCCGCCACATATCAACAAAACATCAAATAAACCTGTCCAGGCCTGGTCCTCTCTCGTCCTTCACTGTCGCCGCTCATCATCACTCCTCGTCCTGCTCTGAGATATTTTATAAGCTCTTTAAACGCAAAGCTTCCGCGGAGAGAGCAGTTGTTCAAACTAGACGGACATTTCAGAGATACGGTATACAGTCATAACACTTATTACACAGCCTTTCAACACATAAATAATTATGGAGATCAGAGATATTGATTTCAGATTAAACGTTTTTAAAATCATCCCTGTTTGTATCTTATAATCCAACAGTGAACAAAACAATAGTCACAAAATGGCCGCCGGTGCGTTTGTGTGAAACGAGAGAGCGAGTCCACGATACTGGATGGCATAATTAAATAACTGTACACTAAATATTGAGTTTTAATACTTTATTAGCTCACAAAAGCAAAACTTCCACGAGGAAAGACCGTTCCTAGCGAGTGTGTAGTGCTGCTGATTCAGTGACCCGGATGAGCTGTGTTTCTGTGTTCTGCTGTTATCGGGGAATCATTTACGGCTGGATGGTGCTATTGACCAATCAGAATCAAGCATTCCACAGAGCGGGTAATCAAATGTTATAAAACATTATAAAAAGTTATAAAATTCCTATCATTGCCATTAAGTTATTCTCTGAACATTCATAACGTACCGTTTTTAAAAAGGTTTTTTCATGGTTATGTGAACGTTAAGGGAAAGTTCCATTGTTTTATTCTTCAAACATCATGTGAATGTTGCATTTTAATGTTCTCTGGACGTTCCAAAACTAGTAACATTTAAAAAATGTTAGACAAAAGTCCAACTAAAACGTTTCAGAAAAACGCTCCATGAACGATGTATGAATAATGTTTTTGTGCTAACATTTTGAGACCATTATTAAAGACCAGATCGTTTTTTTAAACAAACATTCTAATAATGTTACTGGAAGAACGTTTGTTCATAACTTTGACAGAACGTTTCCTGTTAACTGGATTACACAGTAGTTTTCACATGTTGTTTAACGATGTTTAAATGCATGTTGTTTAAAATAAGAGCTTGTTTAATTCAGCTGTACATCATATCATCAACATCTGACCTCTAGTTCATACAGCGGTGTGTGTGTGTGTGTGTGTGTGTGTGTGTGTGTGTGTGTGTGTGTGTGTGTGTGTGTGTGTGTGTGTGTGTTCCCATAGGTGGCGCTGTTCAGATGAACGGCCACAGGACGGCTGAGGTCCAGGAAGAAGTGGCTTTAACCACCATGAGACCTTCAGCAAACACTGACAAACTGCACTTTCCCAGAGCGCACCTGCAGACCATCACCACACTGGGTAACTCTTCTGTGTGAACATTGATCCACAGAAACCTGTTCCAACACTGATAATAATCATAAATGTTTCTTGAGCATCAGATCATCATATTATCCTGATTTCTGAAGGATCATGTGACACTGAAGACTGGAGTAATGATGCTGAACATTCAGCTTTGATACAGGAATAAATTACACTTTACTGTATATTCACATAGAAAACAGATGATTTACATTATAATAATATTTCACAATTTGTACAGTATTTTTGATCAAATAAAAGCTGCTTTGATGAGGAGACTCATTATGAAATCTTAATTATTCCAAACTTTTGAACACTAGCATAAATGTTTTGATATTATTATTATACCTTACTTATAGAAATTATATCATATTAGTTTCTTAATATTGTTTAATACATTGTTTTCGTCTGGCACAGTGTGTTCTGATGCAGAGTGTCAGATATGAGCGTGTGTGTGTGTGTGTGTGCAGGGCGCGGCGTGTTCGGCGAGGTGTTTCTGGCTAAAGCGAGGGCTATAGAGGAGTCTGAGGACGAGACGCTGGTGTTGGTGAAGAGTTTACAGAGTCGAGATCAGGAGTCCGAGTTCAGACGAGAGATGCAGATGTTCAGCAAACTCAAACACAAACACATCGTGAGGCTGCTGGGAGTCTGCAGAGAAACACACCCGCAATACATGATCCTGGAATACGTGGATCTGGTACAGCCACACACACACTCAAACACACACACACAAACGCACACAAACTAGGGCTGTCACTTTACGTTCGAAAATCGATTGCACAATCGATCGGACCAACCAACACAAGTTTCGAAAACGAAAATAGGGAATCAATTTTAACGTCCTTTTTTCTTTTCTTCTTCTTTTTTTTTTTTTTTTTTACCAAAAATGTGTTTTAGGTGGACAGATCAATACAGTACACAGAACATGTAGGATGTTGGAAAATAACAATGTCTGTTTTGTTAACAAAATGCTTTTTAATATTCGTTAATACTTCAATGCAAGTGAACAAGCGCGCCGTTATTTGTTGCTCAGTGACGTGTGTGTTCAAGCAAGCCAGAAATGCGCAGATTCTGCTCAATACGCTGTATTTAATATATCAAGAGGACTCACAAGTTGCGTATTTGCGCTAAATCTGTGCAGCTTTGGCTACACGAACTTCCCCAGCAAAGTGAGTAAACCTAGAAACACGGCAAATTGGCTCGTGATTTGACAGCGTTTCCCACTAAAGTAAATTTTTACCCGCATTTGGCGGGTTGGCGGGTGTTAATTTCAATCCCTGAATGTGTCACTCCTGTTTGTCATTATGCACAAAACTTCACACCAATAAATCTTCAGAAATATTGCTGACTTGTGCGTCTCAAGCGCCCTCTTTACGCTCGTCCTAACGCCTGTTAGGTGTCCGTGGATTTGCCTATATTTGGTGTTGAAAATGGAAACGTCTTTAGACATGGAAAATTGATTTTACAATCGATTCAATGAACACTTATGTCTCAAAAATCGAGACATAAATCTAGCGGGTTGGTGTCTCGTGTCGCAAATACAATGACGCTGGTAGTGAAAATTCTGTCTGACCAATCAGTGATCTGCAGTGTGTTCACGTCACATTTTAGTATCGGTACGATACGCTTGGAACCTCAACAGAGGTGGTACCATTTATAGCGAGTCGTACTGTACCGTTCCATGCAGTGGAAAAGTTGATGGTCCTCACTGATGAGCGGTCCGTGAAGCTCAGACGAGTAGCGCAGTTTCGTTCCGTGTGTCTGATGAAGTGTGTATGATGTAGTAAAGTGTGTCTGATGATGTAGTAAAGTGTGTCTGATGAAGTGTGTCTGATGATGTAGTAAAGTGTGTCTGATGAAGTGTGTCTGATGATGTAGTAAAGTGTGTCTGATGATTTAGTAAAGTGTGTCTGATGATGTAGTAAAGTGTTTCTGATGATGTAGTAACTGATGATGTAGTAAAGTGTTTCTGATGATTTAGTAAAGTGTGTCTGATGATGTAGTAACTGATGATGTAGTAAAGTGTTTCTGATGATTTAGGAAAGTGTTTCTGATGATGTAGTAACTGATGATGTAGTAAAGTGTGTCTGATGATGTAGTAACTGATGATGTAGTAAAGTGTGTCTGATGATGTAGTAACTGATGATGTAGTAAAGTGTGTCTGATGATGTAGTAAAGTGTGTCTGATGATGTAGTAACTGATGATGTAGTAAAGTGTGTCTGATGATTTAGTAAAGTGTGTCCGATGATGTAGTAAAGTGTGTCTGATGATGTAGTAAATTTTGTCTGATGTATTAAAGTGTGTCTGATGATGTAGTAAAGTGTGTCTGATGATGTAGTGTGTCTGATGATGTAGTAAAGTGTGTCTGATGATGTAGTAACTGATGATGTAGAAGCTCAGACGAGTAGCGCAGTTTCGTTCCGTGTGTCTGATGAAGTGTGTATGATGTAGTAAAGTGTGTCTGATGATGTAGTAAAGTGTGTCTGATGAAGTGTGTCTGATGATGTAGTAAAGTGTGTCTGATGATTTAGTAAAGTGTGTCTGATGATGTAGTAAAGTGTTTCTGATGATGTAGTAACTGATGATGTAGTAAAGTGTGTCTGATGATGTAGTAAAGTGTTTCTGATGATTTAGTAAAGTGTGTCTGATGATGTAGTAAAGTGTTTCTGATGATGTAGTAACTGATGATTTAGTAAAGTGTGTCTGATGATGTAGTAAAGTGTTTCTGATGATTTAGTAAAGTGTGTCTGATGATGTAGTAAAGTGTTTCTGATGATGTAGTAACTGATGATTTAGTAAAGTGTGTCTGATGATGTAGTAAAGTGTTTCTGATGATTTAGTAAAGTGTGTCTGATGATGTAGTAAAGTGTTTCTGATGATGTAGTAACTGATGATGTAGTAAAGTGTGTCTGATGATGTAGTAAAGTGTTTCTGATGATTTAGTAAAGTGTGTCTGATGATGTAGTAAAGTGTTCCTGATGATGTAGTAACTGATGATTTAGTAAAGTGTGTCTGATGATGTAGTAAAGTGTTTCTGATGATTTAGTAAAGTGTGTCTGATGATGTAGTAACTGATGATGTAGTAAAGTGTTTCTGATGATTTAGTAAAGTGTGTCTGATGATGTAGTAACTGATGATGTAGTAAAGTGTGTCTGATGATGTAGTAACTGATGATGTAGTAAAGTGTGTCTGATGATGTAGTAAAGTGTGTCTGATGATGTAGTAACTGATGATGTAGTAAAGTGTGTCTGATGATTTAGTAAAGTGTGTCCGATGATGTAGTAAAGTGTGTCTGATGATGTAGTGTGTCTGATGATGTAGTAAAGTGTGTCTGATGATGTAGTAAAGTGTGTCTGATGATGTAGTAAATTTTGTCTGATGTATTAAAGTGTGTCTGATGATGTAGTAAAGTGTGTCTGATGATGTAGTAAAGTGTGTCTGATGATGTAGTGTGTCTGATGATGTAGTAAAGTGTGTCTGATGATGTAGTAAAGTGTGTCTGATGATGTAGTAACTGATGATGTAGTAAAGTGTGTCTGATGATGTAGTAAAGTGTGTCTGATGATGTAGTAAAGTGTGTCTGATGATGTAGTAACTGATGATGTAGTAAAGTGTGTCTGATGATTTAGTAAAGTGTGTCCGATGATGTAGTAAAGTGTGTCTGATGATGTAGTAAAGTGTGTCTGATGATGTAGTAAAGTGTGTCTGATGATGTAGTAAAGTGTGTCTGATGATGTAGTAAAGTGTGTCTGATGATGTAGTAACTGATGATGTAGTAAAGTGTGTCTGATGATGTAGTAAAGTGTGTCTGATGATTTAGTAAAGTGTGTCCGATGATGTAGTAAAGTGTGTCTGATGATGTAGTAAATTGTGTCTGATGATGTAGTAAAGTGTGTCTGATGATGTAGAGTAAAGTGTGTCTGATGTAGTAAAGTGTGTCTGATGATGTAGAGTGTCTGATGTAGTAAAGTGTGTCTGATGATGTAGTAAAGTGTGTCTGATGATGTAGTAAATTGTGTCTGATGATGTAGTAAAGTGTGTCTGATGATGTAGTAACTGATGATGTAGTAAAGTGTGTCTGATGATGTAGTAAAGTGTGTCTGATGATGTAGTAAAGTGTGTCTGATGATGTAGTAACTGATGATGTAGTAAAGTGTGTCTGATGATGTAGTAAAGTGTGTCTGATGATTTAGTAAAGTGTGTCTGATGATGTAGTAAAGTGTGTCTGATGATGTAGTAAATTGTGTCTGATGATGTAGTAAAGTGTGTCTGATGATGTAGAGTAAAGTGTGTCTGATGTAGTAAAGTGTGTCTGATGATGTAGTGTGTCTGATGTAGTAAAGTGTGTCTGATGATGTAGTAAAGTGTGTCTGATGATGTAGTAAATTGTGTCTGATGATGTAGTAAAGTGTGTCTGATGATGTAGTAAAGTGTGTCTGATGATGTAGAGTAAAGTGTGTCTGATGTAGTAAAGTGTGTCTGATGATGTAGTGTGTCTGATGTAGTAAAGTGTGTCTGATGATGATGTTGGGATCTGAGGGATTCGCTCTTGTTTTTCAGGGCGATCTCAAGCAGTTCCTCAGGATATCAAACAGCAGCGAGGGGACGCTCAAGCCGCATCCCATCAGCACCAAAACTAAAGTAAGTTCCCATAACCTCATTCACTCTTTCAGTGTTTAATAAGTCATGTGACTCGGTGTTGATCATGTGACTGCTCTCTGCAGCTCTCCATCTGTGCCCAGGTGGCTGATGGGATGCAGCATTTATCAAACCAGCGTTTCGTGCATAAAGACCTGGCGGCCAGGAACTGTCTGATCAGCGGACAGAGACTCGTCAAAGTGTCTGCGCTCGCTCTCAGCAAAGACGTCTATAACAGGTACAGCAGGACATTATTAAAGTGCATTGATAAAGCTGTAATAAAGCTGGTTATGAATGTAAACGATCTACAATGTTTCAAAGATCAAAATTATTGTGAATGAAAGAAAAAAGTAAGAATCTATTCTGATCTGAAACGTGTCAGTAATTCAGTCTCACTTCCAGCTGATCTTGTAGGTTTGTAACTAATTAGCATAATGCCAGCCTGTGGTGTTGATTGGCTGAGCAGCGTCTCTTAGCCCCGCCCTCAAACACCAGTGTATCTGAGACTGAAGAGTTCGGCTCGTGTTGTTCGTGTCGAGAAGACGCTGTTTTCTGAGATTGATACGGTAAAACACACGCCATCGTTACTGTTCGTATCACTGTGATCAAGAGCTGAGATTCAGATATGATAATGAGCGTTTGCTTTCTGACCAATCACTGCAGAGCAGCTCTCAGAGGGGCGGGGCCTAGAGAGCCTGAATCTGGTCTTGTCCACTCTAATGCGTATTAGTCTGAGAACGTCTTTCCCCTCCGCTTGTCCTTCCGTCACCGAGACGTGTTCCAGCGAAGAAAACAGCTTTTTGGAAACGCAGTTCTCGTGTTGTAGTGTGGACTGTGGAAACTGAGGCATTTGAAAACTATGACGTAAGTTTATTGAACCCATAGATAATCCTGTTTATAGCGGTTTTGTGCTGTTATATTCACTTTCACACTGTTGCTAAAATATGTTCCTTCACACACTCTTCATGTCCCAGTCCTGCACAGACGACAGAACTCACTCGCTGCTGTCCTGCAGTGACACACACACACACACACACTCGCGTCTGCTGTCCTGCAGTGACACACACACACACACACTCGCGTCTGCTGTCCTGCAGTGACACACACACACACACACACACACACACTCGCGTCTGCTGTCCTGCAGTGACACACACACACACATATACACACACACTCGCGTCTGCTGTCCTGCAGTGACACACAGTGACATTACATCACAAAAAAACTAATTAAAAACAATCAAAGTCCACTTACACATCTAAATATTGCAACATTCCAATATATTATCCAACATATTATGAGACCTTTAGTGTTTTTTGACCTTGGATGCGTGTGAACCTGTTTAGGAGACCCGTGAAATAGCCTTTAAAATAGTATAATAGGAAACCTTGAGGTGCTTCTGCCTGTGAGATCTGGTGCAGTCTATACATGCATGAAGAGCGCCATCTAGTGTTGATGTCAGTCAGTCACAGCTGGTGTGTGTGTGTGTGTGTGTGTGCGCGTGTGTGAGTGTATCTGTGTGTGTGTGTGTGTGTGTGTGTGTGTGAGATATGGGTGGGGTTAGTGTAACGGGACAGAATGTACAGTTTCTACAGTATAAAAACCATGATGTACATGGAATGTCCCCATTTAAATAGCTAAGTAAACGTGTGTGTGTGTGTGTGTGTGTGTGTGTGTGTGTGTGTGCATCTGTGTGTGTTTGTTTTTGTGATATATGAGGACACAAATCTGTATAATGACATGCATATTACACTGGTATTACAACTTACACGTGACTTATGAGGACATTGCATGAGTCCTCATATTTCCAATAGCTTAAAAAACAATGTTTTTTAAAAAATGTAAAAATGCAGCATGTCTCCTGTGATGGGTAGGTTTAGGGACAGGGGCAGTGTGTGTGTGTGTGTGTGTAAGGGGATAGAATATATAGTTTGTACAGTATAAAAACCATTACGCCTATGGAATGTCCTCATAAATCACAAAAACAAATCTGTGTGTGTGTGTGTGTGTGTGTGTGTGTGTGTGTGTGTGTGAGATATGGGTAGGGTTAGTGTAAGGGGACAGAATGTACAGTTTCTACAGTATAAAAACTAGGGCTGGGTATTGTTAGGAATTTCACAATTCGATTCGATTTCGATTCTTGAGGCTTCGATTCGATTTCGATTCGATATTGATTTATTGGCTTCGATATCGATTCAATAATAAGTAAATACACAAGTAATTAAGTACCTGAGTATATTTTTAAATAATGTGCAGTATTACCAATGTTTAAGAACAAATTGACCCCTGCATGTTTCCTGTCATGGTTTATTTAGCAGAACACATGTACAATATTGTAACGTTACATGTGTTGAATACAAACCACAACTGTAACAAACAGGTGCTTTACTAACACCTCTAAAGTGCATGTAACTGTAAGTAGTAGAAAGTATATTTCTTTCTTCCTATACATTCAAGTTATAAAAGAAATGTAAACAGAAGCACAAAATGTGCATACTCATAAAAAAAGTGCAACCATAGATATTATAACATTACAAAGTGCTATTTTGTCAACACAATAAATAACACTGTATTGATCGATTGTCGAGTTCGCGCGTGCGATCATTGGTAACTAAGCAACAGTGGAGTTACTATCCATTTGCGTTGATATTCCCAGAACACCACACAGACCCGTCATCGGCTGACTGTTGCTTAGTTACCAATGATCGCGCGCGCGAACTCGACAATCAACTACTGTGGACTTCGACCGAAAACAGGAAGTAAATACAGGTATGTGAGCTGGCTGAATTAACATCACTTTTATTCATATCTTTCACATCTACTGCAGTCCGATTCACCGTGTCAATAAAATCACTCCATGGCTGTGCACTTGTAATGACATATCAAGGATGTTAAGAGGCTAAACGCAGGCTTGAAATGTGCCCCATTTAATTCAACAGGGAGCACATTTTAAAAAGAGGATAACACGGTGTAGGCAACACCGATTTTGTCGTTGTTCTCTGTACTGACAGCACTCCACATGTACAAAAACAATGAACTCAATGTTAAAATTGACCGGAGTTCTCCTTTAACGTTGGTGGTGCAGGCTTGAACGGAGTGCAGCTGCTGTCCGCCTTTTTGCTGTTTTGGTAAAGCGCGTCTTGTACAAAGCTGAACGCTCTCACTAGAGTGTTGCCCACAGCGCCGCCACTGGCCGGTGGGCTGAATCGATTCATTGGATTTGATGAATCGATATTGAATTGAGAAACAAATAATTGCAATGCATTGATGAATCGATATTTTTACCCAGCCCTAATAAAAACCATTATGTACATGGAGTGTCCCCATTTAAATAGCTAAGTAAACGTGTGTGTGTGTTGTGTGTGTGTGTGTGCAGCGAGTACCACCTCTACAGGCAGGCGTGGCTTCCCCTGCGCTGGCTCCCGGCTGAGGCAGTGTTTGACAGTGAGTTCTCCAGTAAGTCAGACGTGTGGGCGTTCGCTGTGCTCATGTGGGAAGTGTTCAGTCTCGGAGAGATGCCGTACCATCAGCTTGATCATCAGCAGCTGCTCGAAGGTGAGCACACGTCACATGACCACAGACGTCACATGACCACAGACGTCACATGACCACAGACGTCACATGACCACTGACGTCACATGACCACAGACGTCACATGACCACAGACGTCACATGACCACCGACGTCGCTTTTCGGCGAAAATCGCCGTTTTCTTGGTCAATTGGGTCATTTACGTGAATCGCGTAGAACCGGAGAGTTTTTTAATTGGGGGGGGGGGGGGGGGGTAATTATTGGATATTGGATTACCATTATTGGATAATTCTTATAATTGACATTTCTCTGGGCCAATCGGAATCTTAGCACTTTTTCTCTTGGCCAATCGGAATCTTAGCACTTGCGTCAGAATCTTGAAGCACACAGCGTCAACCACGCGAGTCTGATGGAAACTCATAACGTGTAGGAATCTTATGTGAAATTCGAGGTAAGTCAAGCTTTTTGGAGCAAAAACAAAAGCTATTTGTTTGCTTGATTCAATTAATGTTAGCTACCGCTTTTTATGTGATATCATTTACAATAATATTGTATTGTCTAGGGGTGGAACGGTACATGTAAGTTATTCGTATTGAACCGAAACTGTACGGGCGTCGCGGGTCGGTGCACGAATTTGCACAGAGAATACACGGAATAAAAATAAATAAAACTCTAGATAGCGATACATTTCGCTCTATTCACGTTTGGTGTGGACACAGCATAATGAACAGGCTGCGATGTCAGGCTTGTAACGTTAGTGCTGGAGTGTGTGTGTGTGAGTGAGTGAGAGAGAGAGAGAGAGAGGGAGGCGCGCGGGCGCGATCGAACATTGGAAACAAAAACATACTCCATCATTTTGTTAATACAGGACATCATTCAAACTGCAAAGTGTTTACTTATTTGTGTACACTCGCAATAAAATATAATATTGTGCTTTTGTCACACTCTAAACTCTTGTCAAACTGTAACCTACAACTGTCACCCAACCAAAAACACACACACACACACAGTTTTAAAAGCAAAACATATTTATCCAACCCCATTTCAAAACAGTCTGTAGGTTCTATCTTTTGGACATTCATCATATCACATTGGTTTTCATTTCTTGTCCTCGGAGCACTAATCTGTTTATTTTTAAGTTACACATTCTACATTGCTTAAAAAAGAAAATCAAATGTTTTTTTAATGGTAGTATTATTTTATACGGAAACCAATTATTTATAATTCAGATGAGAATAAAGTTAGGGTTAATTAAAATTAAGGAAAACAAATATATTGATCTGAAATATAGCAAATTAATTTTAAATTCATTCAGGTATAATTACCAAACATATCTCAAGGTCGTTTTGTCTTTTTATTCATTTTTATTAATAAACTAATTGTATGAAACTATTGTCAGTGTACTACAAATAAACTGGTTCTAAGCCTTTATTAATAAAACTCATTTAAAAAATACAAGGCTTAAGACAATGATAAAAATATTTTTGTTTTGCTTTTCACTCCATTGTACCGAAATCGTACCAAACCGTGATGCCTGAACCAAGGTATGAACCGAACCGTGACTTCTGTGTACCGTTCCACCCCTAGTATTGTCGTCATACCTATAAATTACGTTAAGCTATGCTAAAAGGGGTATGAATGGTTTCCAAAACGGTAAAAAAACTATTGTTTTACTCGAGGGGAGGTGTAAAATGAGCTTAATTCCCCAAATGGTGGAATATCCCTGTAACGTTAGCTAGGCTTATCGTTAGCCAGGTATCCAATCATTCCCTTAACCCCCCCCAATCCCCCGCCGACACTGTCACCTTTTTTACTCTGAGGAGTTTGCAGGTATGCACATGACCAGAGACATCACATGACCACAGACGTCACATGACCACAGACGTCACATGACCAGAGACGTCACATGACCACAGACGTCACATGCCACTTAGCCATAAAAACATTAAATATTTGCCTTTATGGCCTAATAATATTTATGTAAGGCCATAAAAAGCCTTAAATATCTTAAATAGTATATGAAATATGTTAATTATAATTTTAAAATCTTTTAAATATGGGGAAATAGGAATCATTAAACAGCCTGATGTGATTATTAAACTTCAAAAGCTGTCATTACCACACATTTATGCCAATAGATGTCTTATGATCTGCTGTTGATGAATTATGACAGTGTGTACTTTATGGTGTTTATTGTATTATGTTACAAGATGCATATTTTATCTCGCTCGTCTTTTTGAATGAGAATTTGGAAGTAGTAAAGTAAACCAATTGCTATATATATATATATATATAAATATATATATATATAGATTAAAATATGCCTTTAGTGTTTTAATCTTGTAGCCTGTTTATTAAAGTAAATTATTTTTAGATTGTAAAGACTTACAGTATTGGTGCAGGTTCTTCCTGACGGGAAGAGCGAGTCTCATGTGTGTGTGTGTGTGTGTGTGTGTGTGTGTGTCTCAGCTCTGCAGGCTGGTCATGTGACCCTGCCTCCTCCAGAAGGGTGTCCTGCTCACGTCTGTAGTTTGATGATCCGCTGCTGGGCCTCCAGTCCTAAAGACCGGCCGTCCTTCAGTGAGATCACCCAGACTCTGGCCCACGGCCCTGCAGACACTAAAGTCTAGCGCATCACATCACTGCAGCCACACACACACACACACACACGCTCAGGACCTGCAGCCACCCACACTCACACACACACACACACACACGCACGCTCAGGACCTGCAGCCACACACACACACACACACACACACGCTCAGGATCAGGCCTTCACCCGCCTTAAACACACACACATCATCTGTGGTTCGGTTGAAGCTTCTTTCCTCAGGGACGCCAGAAGAGCTTCATGTCAGGGTGAACTTTGACCTCTGACCTTTAGACAATCGCAGCTCCATCAGGCCACAGATGCAGGAGGAGGAATCAGCAGTGTGTGTGTGTGTGTATGTGTACAAAGCTATAAAACCATTAACAAATATACACACTGCAAAAAATGATGTTCTTCCTCAGTATTTTTGTTCTTTTTTATGTTTTTGTACTTTTTTTGGTAATATTTGATCTTGTTTTGTGCATTTTTCAGAAAGCAAGAGTTAATGTCTTCAGCCATTGTTCTGCAGTAAATGTTTGTGTGTGTGTGTGTGTGTGTGTGTGTGTGTGTGTGTGAGAGAATGATGGGTGCTGGAGAACACTGATGAAGAGGAGGGTCTGCGGTGTGAGGAGGACGTGTGTGTGTGAAGACAGATTGTTCCTTATGATAATATGATCTTTATGTTTCTTTGAGGTGCTCACAAGTGTGACTGTTATTGTAATAAATGAATATGCAATGCCTCAG